>JADRCD010104309.1:0-21541 GCA_019843815.1 Montemys delectorum | reverse complement strand
CAAATTAGAGAGACCATTGGATGACAATCAACAAATTTCTAATTCCTCATATTTTTGGATTTCAATCACTTAGGATATATTGGTAATATTAATTTTCATATTAAGATATTAAGAAAAGGTAATTGTCACTTCCTGTTGTTTTTGTTGTAAGAGGTGGAATTAGGTTTGTGTGGATTTATTGAAAGATTACTTTCTTGCTTCTTCTAGGGTGTAGTTTTCCTCCTTATGTTGATGTTTTCCATCTATTATCCTTTGTAGGGCTGGATTTGTGAAAAGACCCTTAGCCACTCTGCTGGTGGAGATCCTGTGTGCCTGGTCCCGCAGGTCCCAGTTACTCCCAGTGTTGGGACAGATGTTGGGTCCTCCTCACCTCTGATCCTGAGAGTGTCAGAGAGCCTGGGAGTGGAGCTTCCTCTGGGTTTTGTGGGACTGGCTGCAGAGCTTTCTCCCAAGGTCCGCTCAGGACACTAGCCCAGGGAGACCTGAAGGAACCCCAGGACAGGCTTTGAGGGTAAGAAAATTTGAGTCAACAATACCCATTCAAATAGAGAACTTGAGTGGTTGGCATACTGGTTTCTGGTTCAGCAGTCATGGGAGTCTTTTTTATTAGGTATTTTTTTTAAAAAAAAGTTTGAGAATAGCAATAACTATATGTATGAAACCTTCATTAAAAATAACATTGGTTCAAACAAGCAGTGGTGTCTATGTGTTATCTTTCTTACCTATTTTTACTATATGATAAGCTCACTGAATGTCAGTTTGTCCCCAAAAGGTATAAGTTTAGCTTTGTGAGAATTATATTATGAATCATTATTTAGTCACCAGAGACTTGGATCAGGCAACGCTTGTAGCATACACAGCACACTAATTTGATAGAAGTCATCAATGAGCTTACACTTCTGCTTACACTTAGGTTTGTGTAGGCAAAATAAAGAGAGGCAAATATTCTCATTCTATAAAGATTCTCTTGTCCTGCTTATATTGGATATCCTAGACAATCCCATTGGGTGAAAGGATATTAGGTTATAAATTTAATAGAATAACTTCATCAGAACTGGGTTTCATCTCCCTAAGCTAATTGGAATAAATAATAGAAGAAATACATATCAGAGAAAAATACTGGAAAGGCTTTGAAAAAAAACAAAAAACAAAACAAAACATAAAAAATCTTTGTTCAAGACTTTAGAGTGTACCTCATGAAACTTGAAATTAAGCAGCTGGATTGTTCTGTCAATTATTAATTCTGCCATCTATATCATGTTTACTCATAAAGGCATTCCTTCTGTCTAGTTGGTTTGTAGTATAAAGCACATTTCTTGAACTCTTACACTCCTCTCCATCTGTGTTTAGAAGAGGCCTACTTAAGCCACAAAGCACCAAATCCTTTCATCATTACAATTAAAAGAGGGAGGGGTTTTTCCCTGACTTAAGAACTTTGAGCTATGAAACATCCGATATATGGTCTCCTAGGAATACCAGAGCCACTTAGCTACTCTGTGAAGATAGAAAAAAATTAAACAATCATATAAGTTTAACATTGACGTTGTTGATTCATTATATAACTTTATTCTTATTATGATGGTTTTCAAGCTTAATTCTTGAGGTATAGTCCTCTGAAATGAAGCTACATTTGTCTCTAAGATTATTTGACAAACAACATTAAAACATTTCTGTTTTATTCACTGGTCTGTGAAGAAATAGTTCTAGGCACCAAACCTCAAAGATATCACAAGCTCCTAGACACTAATATATCTCCAGGTATAAAGTTGTTCAATTATAATACACTGTAGTTGGAATGAATGTAGTCCATGAGGTTGAGCATATGAACATGATGCAACATGATTTCTAGGTCTTTGTATTGTGGAAGGAAGGATAAGAAGAAAAAGAAAGCACATGAATGTTGGGAAGAAAGAATAAAGCAAAAAGAAGGAGGGTGAGGAAGAAGAAAGGGAAGGAAGATTGGGAAAGAGAGAGAAGATAGAAGACAGGGAAGATAAAGTAGGAAAGAAAGAAGGGACACCAATGACATACAACTCCTCAAATTGGAAATGTACAGTTTTAAGAACTATATGATACATATTTCATGTCTCTTCTTTTGATATTAAAACTCCCTCTTTCTCTTGGAAATGTAGTTGTCAACCTTGACAGGTCTCTTTTGTACTTGGCAACCTTGTATCAACCACACTCACTGGTTTTGAATTATCAAGAAGAGTCAGAAGAATAGACTTCATTTCTATTCCTGATCATCTGGTGTGTGTAGCAAGTCATTTCATTACCTGAGCACTGTTTTCCCATATATGTAGAAGAATTTCCTCCTGTTTTGTCGTCCTCACTGTGGTTCAAAGCACATTCATCTAAACGTGTTTAAATTATCAATCATGATAAAAATATTTCCACTCTCTGTCTCTCATATGATTTTGTATTAAAAAAAACTTTTCAACTTTGGTTCTGTGATGAAAGACTACTTTGATAAGAGCACTTTGCTACCAACCCCCTCCCCCCCGACGCATTAGTAAACCTCTCCATCACAGTATGGGAGCTATTGCTAGATTGAAAGTGGTACTTGAGTCTGTTTACTGAGATGTGCTAAGATTGTAACATAAAGTGGGTGGCTGGGGAAGGGAGGGGGAAAGACTGTGAGAGACACATAGGATATGATCTCTCTCCTTTCACACCTATACTTTCCCCCACTTCTTCGCATCTACCTAATCTTCCAAGGACTTTCATTACATTAATTGGAAATCCTATTCCACTCAAAAGCTAGACATACAAAGACTTGGAAATTCATGATTTAAAATGTACCATTTTAAAATATATGTTAGAGAATGTTGAATATATATATGTATATATACACATATATCTATTTATCCCTAAGATATATTATATATGTCATATTATATTACATATATTCTATAATATGTAATATAACATATAATGTGTATAGTATAAAATGTATATAATATATGATATGTGATTGTGATATATGATGTGTGATATATAATATGAAATATATAATATATGTGATATGTAATATGTAATATAATATATCTACTTATATTAGGGATATTTAGAATAATATTATATATTAGTTTTATTTGTCCCAAGTTTAACTTAAAAACAAATATATAAAATCATAGGACAGTCCTAGTTATTATTTAAGAATTAGGAAGCTGACTTGAAGATTACTGCTTTTATGGTTTGCTGGTGCAAAAAGATATTTTCATAAGGAATTACTTGTGAATTGACATATTTAACTCTAAAAAAGGCAACCTGTAAGCAGAAGCTATTTATAGGAAAAGTAACTGGGGGAAAGTGACCTGAAAACTATAGAGACCAATGTGCAGTAATATGGACATGCTTTCTCACTAACTGATTTATTATTACTATAGTAGTCCTTTATTTCTTCCCATCCTTTCTTCATTCCTTTACTTCCTTTTGCTTCTTGTCTTATCATAATGTAGAATAAGACCCTGGAATCATCCTGTTACATCATATACGAACAATGTATTTTTAAAAAAATCTATTTTTGTCACTTACTCTGAGGAAAAACAAGCTTAAAAATTGGATTTGACATACACACACATATTCACACAAGTACATAAATATATTGTGTATGTGTGGGCAGAAGTATATACACACATGTCAATCACAGCATAAGCTATATGCACAGATTCAGTGGAATATTAAGAAAAGAATCCAGAGTCTCTTTGGGAAAGTCAAGAAATAGAATGACTTTAAATCATTTCTGCAGTGAGTCTGAAGGAGGCAGGAGCACAAATGCCACAATCACTGTACATTTGAATTTGGTTCAAACCTTGCAGTCCAAGAGAGACCTTTGTTCTGTGTACGTGCCCCGTACAGGTTCTTCCAAGCGGGCTAGTTTTATTCTCATGCCATGGGAGCAGGTGGCATGAAGCTGTTTTGATGAGGTTAAAAGGCTCCTCCCCCTCCCCCCCCTCCGCAAGCAGCAGCCTGAAGTACGTCAGCAGTAATTGTGTGCATGGCTCTGCTGTGCAGGGTGGGTGGAGGCAAAATTGATATCAAATAAGGGCATCAAACTGAGATCTGAGAGTTACGTTTAAGTTGTTGCTGTTTTTATTAGCCCCACCAGAGTGAAAACCTTGTAACTTAAATGTCTTCCATACAAGAACAATAATCCCGATCGATTTAAATTTTTCTCTCCAAAAAAACTGATTTAGTGCTCCGTAGTGGATGCAAATGAAGAGGTTTCTTTATCCTCATTTTCTTTTATTATTGACAAGTCAGACTTTAGCTCGGTTAGATAAAAGAGAGAGGTTCTGTTGTTTGGACTTGAGACCTTTAATGAGGATGGGAGCCCCTGGGGAGCCGAAATCGGTTCTGCTTTGGGGGTTTCTTGCCATTTCTTCAGTCGTTCCTTCCTTTCCAGTGGGTCTAGGGTGTGGGAACTATCCAAGGTGCTAGGATGCTGGCAGCTCTGCTGCTCAATGCAGGCGGATTGCAGAAGCTGAGGAGAGAGATTACCGCTTATTTGAGAAGGTACGTTCTTTGTTTCAGAATCCCTGATTAATCAGCAGCAGCAGCAGCAGCAGCATCAACAGACTAAGGCAGCTGGAGAGAAGAGAGAAGCAGGGAGGGAGGGAGTCGGGAGGGGGGAAAGAGAGGAGAGAGAGAGAGAGAGAGAGAGAGAGAGAGAGAGAGAGAGAGAGAGAGAGAGAGAGAAACACCAGAGCCAGCCAGAGCAAGCTGGTTGTCATGGGGGAGGGACGATGCTACCAGCCAGGTTTCTCCAAACCTTCTGTATGTATGCAAGGAGAAAGAGCATCTTTGGGGCTGAAAGGAGACATTTAGAGAGGATGTGTCTGATTTTTTGTTTCCATTTATTTTTTTCTTCACAGAGCATGATCAAATGAGGTACCTTAGCCAGCTTGGTGATTGCTTCGGGTGTTGCAATCATCTGTGTAGCAAAGTGGGTAAAAATCATTCAGTTTCTTCCCTGCTGGACCTGGAAGGAGAGGGGTTGTGCGCTCATCCCCACCCATTAGCTATGCCCTCTTTTCTCCGAATGTCGATTTAACGAAGCAAGCACCTGTCTTCTGCCACTGCATCTTCCTTGCAAACTTTAAAAGGCATTTTATCCTATAGAAAGAACATCGAAAACCCTCTGATCTCTAGTGATGAAGAATCTTGGATTCGACACTTTTCACATCCAGATATAATGCACTTTAACTGAAGAAATACTGAACTGAACCTACAAGTCTCTTTCTTATGGTGCTGGATTACTCCTACCGAACTGCCCCGAGACCAGCCCTGAGAGAGGGCTCTGACAGACCCAACTCACCTCTTGACTATTCCACTTAGTTCTCCCCCGGGGACTTAATTTTTGGTATGTATCTCATTTTTTCAGATTCTATAAGCATGCTAATTGAATCTAGAACTAAGGAGAGGAAGGAATTGGTTATGAAATAGGATGAATTTTAGTTAGGGATACTTAATGCTGAAGTTTGCATGTTTTATTAGAGCAGAAATAAAGATACAACATGGGCATCCACGCTCTTAGTGAGCCCCTGGCTATTTTTAATCTCTTACCCACTTAGTGATTACCATGGAAATGTTAAATGGATTTTCATTAGTAAAATAAGCCATGTTGAATTATTTTTAAAAAATCGGAATATTTCCGTGCCATTAATTACTATTCACGTTGTGCATGCTGCTATTTATCTTAATTCCATACCATAAATATTTTACAACAGGCTCAATTTATTGGTGTCAGCACTGAGAGCCCAGTTTTACATTTTCAGAAAGAAAGATATGTACTCTACCAAAACATATCCAAATTGCTAGACATACTTCAAAGGTGAAACTGCTTATTTCTGACTGATTCCAAATATACTTTTTTCAGAAGATGTATTTTAATACTTACCAATATCAGGAAGGTTTCCTTAGTCTTACCAAAATGTACATCTGCTGTAGAACTTTAAGTGGCCTTGCTTAACTTGGGACATGTACTTATTTCATTGAAATAACTCCAATCTAATTTTTCAATCTACCCAAGAGTATTTTCAGTACTCAGAATGTAAGCACATCTGGGAAAATATTGTATTTAAAAATGCTAATTTTTACTAAAAAATATTAAAGTTGTTTTTGTAATAAAGGAGTACATTTACTTTTCTAAATGTATTGAAGAAAATAAAGGCATTTCATGGAAGAGATTACTGTGTATAATTATGATAAATTTAGTATCTATGAATTTATAATCAATTAGCATAGAGTAATAAAATAGAAAGTAAAACAAAAATCAATCTAAATTTTCATATTTTGGATATGCTCCAATTTATTGATGTATTGTAAAGTGTCAATGAATTAAAAAGAAAACAGGTACCAGACATGTACAAATGGTTTTGTTTTCCTTTGGAAAGTAGAACATACTTTTGTCCAATTCAGAGAAAAAGGTAATTCTGTGAAGGACACTTAATGGTTAGGAAATTGTGTAAACAGGCCTTTGAAAAATACTACAACTTTGTAAAAGACAAGAAGAGTTATGCAATTTGAATGGTTTGTAAAGTTGTGCAGAAGTGTCAAAATCTCAGGGTAAAGAATGGTGCCTATTGTTTAAAATAAATCAATCAGTCATAGACTCCCAACTCAACTAGGTGGCTCCAGTCAGCAGTTTATTAAACTCACTGTATCTGCTTTGCAAATACTGCCTTGTAAGCGTCTGGAACCAACTGACCCAAGGCTCCACAAAGTCCCTCAGTCACGGGCTCTTTGCTTGAGTCTCTAATGTAAGAGAGGATATACGCAATGTTTGAGACCTTTGGTAAGAGACACCATGACAGCCTAGAAGTTAGGGAAATGGCTGCTACATGATTTTACTGCACTTGTATGATCTATGCCCATTTCCCAATGTGGGGGAGGGAGATAAAGGAGAAAAACCCACTGCAAAGAAATCTGCTTTCTGAGGAAGACGTAATCAACGCCTTTGTAGTTATTCCTACAGACTTTCTTGGTGATAACTTCTTTCCTCGTTTTGTACAGAACAGCTGCATTTTGAGACCATTGAGCATGAGAATATGAATATGACCATTTGTGGTATGGGGGACAGAATTCCAAGCACAGATCAAAATATCTGACACTAGTATTGCATAGCCTTAAGATTTTTATTGCAAAAACAACTTGACATCATTGGCATGACTATGGGTTTTTCACTCTGGTATCTAGTTTTGAAGTCCTCATCTGAAGTTAGCAAATTTCAAATAAGAATTTGCATATGTGTTTAGCATATGCATGTGAAGCCTGATTACTATATGTATTTTCATATGCAATGTGTGCTGTGTAGTTTTTAGATTGGTGTAAGTATGTGCAAAAAAAAATGTAAAATGGTCTTTATACTGCTGAACAATACAATAACCTAACAACAACAAAATAGTTAAAATTATCTGGGGAGAATTTCATTGGCCCTAAGCCCTTAGCTTTCTCCACACTAGGGAGATTGGAATGAGAAGAGAAATTAAATTTTAATAACTAAAATCCCAAGTACTTCATATAGCATTAAGGCAAGTACCACTTGAAAACCTCAAAAATATATGAAGAATAAGAACTAAGAATCTTGCATGATCCTCAAATAAATTAAAACATAAATAGGACGAAAGGGTAAACTATCCAGTCCTACATCATTTATTCTCTTCTATGCATATGCTATTTCAGCGGATCACAAATCACGTTACTACAATAGCATAAAGTGAACTTTCCCTTATGTTGGTCATGAGATTATCTTGCAGGATGCACTATAGTCTAAAATACAGAAATTCTTATGGGACTTTAAACAGGGAGAAAGAACTCACTCCCACATCAGGCTTATGCTTCATTCCCAAACACTCAATAGAGGTGGCAAAATTAAGATTAAAGAAGTTGTCACTATTTTGTATCATGGAAAAGCTGAGTGTCATACAGAGAAGAGCTCATTTCAGAAATTTGGGGTGAACAGTTTAGGAAGGAAAAAAAAATCTACTACTGACCAGGAAACTGGTGGATTTGGTTGACTCAGAGGATGCTGGTACATGGGAAACTTTGCTCTGGTTAAGAAGAAAACTTATGGAGTGAGTGTGTGCTTCCACCAAGCCCACCCTTACAGAGTTGGAGTATATATACAGAGTACATAAACAAAGATATAGTAACACAGGAGGTTATACCAATTTAAGAATTGGTTCAGGATTTTAAACAAAGGGAAGAGAAATGCTTAGACACAGATGAAAGAGAACTAGATAGTTTGAATATTCATTTGAATCTCTTTGTGTGACTTCAGTGTGTGTCTTTGGGGAACTCAGTTTCACCATGAGATGGTGACATAGTAAATAGACTCTGAAAACTGACACTACACACAGTGAATTTCTTCATAGGTAGATGGAAAATACCACATAATCACGTGACTGGTGAAATTTGTATGCATTTACATTCAAAAATACTATTTAAATTTGTCTTTAATGTTAAATATTATATAATGTTTTGGATCTTGAGTTTCTTTGGTGAAATACCTACAAAAAGAAAAAATAGGGGATTTTCTAATTTTATGGTTCTATCAATATCACTTGGACATACATGATTTTTACTGTGTGTGTTTGGGTAATGAGAGTTTTATTTCTATAAGAACATTTCTGGATAATTAATATCACCATCATGTCTAGACTCAGCACTGGTAAGAATCAATGATAACTCTGTTAAAAAATATATGTAGAAAATTCAATATAATATCAAATGCTTAGTTTAATTCTTTTGGCCATGGTAAGAGTTTAATTAGTGCATTTTAGTTAAGTTTCAGATTTTAGAAAGCATCTCAATATTATAGTGTATTACACTGTAGTCTTTATAAAGGGTGTGGTCAACAGGCTATAAGTAACAAAGTAACAATATTACACTCTTTAGTCTTTGTGAGAAGTGTGGTCAACAGGCTATAAGTAACAAAGTCACAACACTACACACTAACTGTAAAGGGTATGTTCAATGGGCTGTAAGTCAGAAAGTCACAGTATTACAAGCTGTTGTCTTTGTGAAGGGTGTGGTCAACAAGCTATATATAACACAATGAAAGAACAGTATAAATTGAAAGCTGAAAAAGAGTCATCCACTTTAATATTTAACCCAAGTTTGATATGATGAGTCATGATTATAGACACAGTAATCTAAATATTAAATAGACAGAATCTCTGAAAATGCAGAGCAGAGAATTATAGGAGGGCATACAGTAAAGACACTAGATTTCCTGTGTATTGCATGGGATTCTGCACTGGTTATTTAACTACAAATCCAGGAGAATCCCTGATATTATTTTAAAACTTAGACATGAATTTCAATAAACACATACATATACTTCAGAATTTGGATCAGTGCTGTGGCTTCCAAAGAAAGCATAACTAGTCTTGTCTACTCTTAGAATTACAATACTTCCAGAATAGAGGTAGGCAGGAAAAGTCTCTCATTTGTTTTAAACAAACAATGGGTGCAGATAATTATTGTTGGCCATAAGAAGACAGAAATTGTCCTTCAATCTCATGCATTCTGTTGTTGCTATTTTAAATGAGAAGCCAAGCAAAGGACATGGCTAGTTATTGAAAAGGTAACAAAGATGATATATAGAATACAAAAACCCAGTTGCCTTTTAACAGTGCTTTCTAAGAGACCAACTAAATTTTACTGTCTGTTTAAAGGGATTTGCAATTCAAGAGCCAGGAAGTACAAGTCATTGATGGGCTAGATAGGGACCATGCCTTAGTGAACATCTATCTTTTCCATAAGTACACTCTGAAAACAGAGTTACCAGACTTTCATGCTTATTGCAGCAAATGACTGTAGCCAGGTAGGTAGACAACATAAAGTTCAAATTTCTATGGACTCTGTTCATTGTCAGAGAGCTATAGCTCATTCATCTGAAAGATATCCTTCATTTTGGAAAGGCCAGGTTGGAAGAATTGGAATGGAATAATGTGCTTTGTGGTCAACAAATCTCAGTACCCTTGTATTTTATATAAGAAGAGTCATGGATAAGTGTATTGACTACAAATTATTGATGAAGAAATTTGTTAACTCTTAACATGTGATCATGTGTGATGAAGGAAGTATTGTCTTAAATATTCTACCCACCTGTTTGAAAGTAAAATTAGTTTTCAAGCAGCCATTTAAATACAACAATTTTCACAGTTAATAATTGGCAGATCTGGCCCTAGAGAGATAGCTCAGCAGTTAAGAGCACTGACTGCTCTTCCTGAGTTCAATTTCCAGCAACTACATGGTGGTTCACACCCAGTGCTATCTTCCGCTGTGCCTGAAGACAGTGACAATGTACCCACATATATAAAATAAATATGGCCAGGGTGAACAGGGACAGAGCAAGTGGGGTAGAAAAAAATAAATAAAAAAAAATGGCAGATCCAGCACTATGACTCAGAAGTAAAGGCACTTTTGTGTATCCTTATGACCCTAGTTCCATTATCAGATTCTACAGGTGGTGGGAGAAAGAGTTGATCTCTGACCTCTATCATGCTATGGGAAGCATCCTGAATACAAATACACACACAGACATGTAAGCGCATGTGTGTGCATGCATACATGCTCGCAAGTGTGTGCACACCACACACACACACACACACACACACACACACACATACACACATAAAATATCACTCAATAGGTATTTTCTAAACAAGTTGAATTTAAACACTAATAGGAGGTTGGTGACAGATTGCTCATCTGGTAAAGGCACTTGATTTCAAACCTGACAGTTTGATTTGGATCTCCAGGACCCACAAGATAGGACATAGTAGCCAATTTTCTCAACTTGTCCTCTCACCCCCCACATAGATGTTGTGGTATCATTAACCTCTCAATTAAAAAATCCTCACATGTCTGTAATAAAAACATTTGATTTTAAAAGAGATGATAGAAGGCTTTCCTAGCAATATCACCATCAGGCTTACTGAACACATATACAGTTTTTAAACCAAATACTCATGATGTGGTCCATTTCAACTGCCATCAATGTTTATATGTAAAGCGTAAAAGTATTTGTTAATGCAAAAACATAGACCTAGAGACAATTTATTTGAGATTTTTACAGCACAGGGACAAACTTTCACCTGTGCCTACAGGACTTCCTCAGAATCCCAATACATTATATGCTAATTTCCATGGGGACCAGCAAACCAGATACTGTGAGCTTGATCACTGACAGGATGCTAATCTTATTTTAAAGAACATGTGTTCATGTTTAGAAGTTTTATCTATTTATCCAAAAAATAGTGGAAGGAAAGGATGCATGGCCAGCTGGTGACATAAATAGTACCAGAATTAGACGAGATGCATTATTCATTCTAGTCTTCTACTGTAGTTTGACATTTATCAGTGCCTTGTTGGTAACAGGTGCCCAATAGAATCTTAAATATATGGATGATTATATGACCCAATACCTTCCTAGAGGCGGGTATGAGCACATTCATAGACATGCAACCCATGTTTATAATATGAAGTTTAAATTGACGATACGGTTGATTCTCATTTCAAAGAAATCCATGGGATTAAAAAAAAATACCTTTTGCATGCATAAATATTTAGCAATAATATTATTTCACATTTTCACAGAACAATAATTTAAACTCCATTTAGTTAGACCGGTCATTAATAATGATAATTAATGTTCAGAAATGATCAACTGACCTTGTTAATAATTACAATATATAGACTATGTAAAAATCACTAGGATTGTTGGAAAACCTCAGCTAAATAAATAAATAAATAAATAAATAAATAAAGTACATTGGAAAATTATGCTTCTTGCACCTAAGAAAAATGCAGTTTTGCTGGAAGGCAGAGTGGGAGGAATTCTAGCCTGAGGTATTACCTCTAGCATGTTTCTAACACTGAGCTGGCTTGCTTAACTGAGGCAAGATTAATTGTCATAAATTTAAGCTGGTCTTTTTTTGGCCTGGAGTACCTACTATGGATGTTCTTCATGCAAGTGAATTCCTGACAATGGTAATGCTTTAGATAGCTGAAAGTCACTTTCCTGCATTCCTCTTACCAAAATGGAATTCATTCACGGTAGTAACTTTCTTCTCTTCTATGTACCCACCACTTAAGCATGTAATCTGATAGACTGATGTAAAAATACAACTCAGTTATATTATGGGGTTGGAATTAAAAGACTATTCAGCTTTAACCCACTGGAGCTTGGAAATCAAATGAAACATAATAAAAATTTAACATAAAGATCCAAAGGCAACAAACAACCTTCAGTTTATAAAATGTCAAAGACTGGGAAGGAATTTAAGATCAGCATGTGATTCGAATCAGGGTTAACTGGTAGTTAAAAGGCTAATAAATTATGATATACATTAGGAGATTTTTATAACTACAACCTAGGTTATGAAATACAGTTTTTCTTTCAGAATGATGACGATGTATACTTAAAATAGAAACTTCTGGACTTTTGCAGTAAATAGATGGGCTGATCAACATTTCTGCGATTTGCAAAGGATATAGGTTTTTGTTTGTTTACATGACAGATATGTGCCACACACACTTCTGTCAGTTTTATACACCACAGGGAAGTTTTATTGACATACAACATAAAAATTATGCAATTATGTTCTTTATCATTGTTAAGGCAATTTTTTCTACCTTATCTTGAATACTTGGGAAGTTCTTCAAGACCTGGTGATTTCTAAAATTTCCCGTTGAATCATCAGTCTGTCTACTCACCCATTTATCTACCCATTCATCTATGCATTATGCATCCATCCATCAACCCATCCATCTATGCATGCATACACCCATACATTCATCAACCCACACATCCACCACATACTGATATTGTTAACTTTACTGTGATATTAGCACACTTTAATGTGCATAGGACTGTTTACTTCTACTCTAAATTCTTCATAACCCTCACTTCTACTAATCACAACTAGTGGGAGCTTTGTCTTTCACATTTTACAGATGGGGTCTATGAAGAAACATACTGGGTAAAAGTTCCAAGTTTAAAAATGTAGCTTGATTTTTGCTTTGACTTGTCAGTTACTGCTCCTGCGACTTAAGTTTTTAAAGACTTATACTTTTAATTAACAATTTGATAAAGGCATCAAAGCTACTGCTACCAGACTGCTGAGGATGTGAATGGTCCTGACCATACATAATGTTGTCACAGTAGTGATATGAAGTCATTATATAGTCATTACATTTTGAAAATAACACAGGGTCACAAGAATATTCAAATTAGATGTCAAATTGCTTTTCCTTGACTGCTGTTATATTTTTTATGGACACTTTAGATTTATACATTTTTACTTAAATGTTTAAAGAAAAATGTAATTCAATTTTTCTCCAATATAACTTAATTTTAATTTAAATATGCATGGAAATGTCATGATAATGAAAATATAGAATTTGGATTTTTAGTATTACAATAACACATTTACAGAAACAAAATCATGACTGTAAATATGGAGACCAAATATCTTCAGATACAATATTTATGCATTCACAGGTGGCAGGGCAGAACTCCTGTCCCTTGTTTGCTGATGTCGCTGTTTAGATGACACATTTGATACTCAAGTAACACTCATTTCATGTCATTCCAAATACTCTGGGCACGTGTACTTCCTAATGAGACATTTTCCACAATGGAAAACTTAAATTAAAATGTATAAGTCTTAATTATTTATATAAAATTAAGCTTCATTCAAGGAAACAGAGAAGTCTAAAATAATATGAATGGGACCTATTTTGTTAGTTCTAATACTTTCATTAATGGTCTTCTATAACAACTTTGTGCTCTTACTCACCATAACTTAAATGCATTTTAAATAATTAATATTTTAAAGTGTAGGACTATATGGAGACTGGCACATGTGGGCTATGGTAATATGTAGAGATCAGAGGTCAACTTGCAAAGTATGTTATGTTCTTCCACCTGATGAATTCCGGAGCTAGAATCCAGGACATTAGACTTGCCAGCAAGCTCTTTTACCCATTGAGCCACCTCGATGACTCTTACATGTTCTAACTCACCAGAGCTACAGATAGCCTAAGAAGTCTGGCAACTCACTGGAGGTTTGAGATGACATAACCCTAGGGAAGAAACGTTACACTCTTGCTAAGGATATGATGTGTTGTCAATCTGCAGAAAACATCCCGTCTCCATGATACCGTCCAAGATGATGAGTGCTAATCCTGAAGAAGACCCTTTGGACACCTTTTTCCAGTATATTGAAGATATGGGAATGAAGGCCTATGATGGCCTGGTTATTCAAAATGCGTCCGACATTGCTCGCGAGAATGATCGCTTGAGAAATGAGACAAACCTGGCTTACCTGAAGGAGAAGAACGAGAAACGTAGACGCCAGGAAGAAACAATCAAACGGTAAGCATAAGGCACTGCGTTCCATGGGGGTGGACTGGGGGGAGCTACAAATCCTGCTAAGGCTGTGCTGCTGACACCTGGCCAAGAAGGGGCTGGTCAGAGTCTTGGCGGGACACATAGTGAAACAGACACCTGGGCTCTACTGAAAGCTCATCTATCCTGCTGACAGATCCTGGCCTCCGTTAACAACAGTTACTTGCCTGTGCTTTGTGCATATGGCGGTACAGATGGGATGAGGAGAGAATTCAATTTTCTCCCCATAAAAGCTTGTGTTGAACAACCTCTTGATAAAAGCACCAGGGAGCACAGACACATTTTTAACAGCCAACGTTTTATGAGAATATCCACCTTTAATGGCCTGTGTTTATAGTTCTTACCTTAAAATAGAGTTCATCTTCTTCCTACGATATGACCAAGACCAGTGAATAATGAGATGTTCATGACCCTCTGAAGGCAGTTGGAATCCTTGGTGTATGCTTTTGTGCAACTTTATGGCGATTATACTTCTTGGTTTGGTACCAAGGGTCCTGGGTTTGTTCAAGTGAAATTGCTTTCATGATGTAACACCTACTAGTGACAAGGTAATGAGCCCCAGACTGCAGCCTTTCAAATAGAGGTTAAGCTCTTAGTGCATGCACACAAAACAATCAGACACAACTCTTGTTTTTGCTGTTGTTTTTATAGAGAAAAAAAATAAAGCAGTTTTTCCCCCCTGTGTGTGTGTGTGTTTCCCTGCAGTCACACACTGTGTTTCATGGAATTCTGTTTTATTGGAATTGATTTATCAAGTTCAAAATTTCAAAATGTAGAAAATTACTTCTTTCAGTTATCTGCATGACTGAATAGTGATTGCATGTTTGAATAGTTCATAAACAATTTTCTATCTAAAATGTTATCCATATAGTCACTCAGAAGATTACAATATTAAGGAAATGAAAATGTTTTTTCAAGTTCAATTGTTTAGGTCATAAAGATGTAAGGAAATGTTGCATAGAACTAATACTTTAAAGAAAATGTTATCACTTCTCGGCCTTTTGGTTAAGATCAAGTGTAAAGAAAGTGTTTTACATGTTAGAGAAAGATGGAGGGAGGAAAAAAGAGGGATGGAGTGAAAGAGTAGAGGGAAATATAGAGAAAACCAGAAAAAGATGTTTTAGAAATTACACAGTGTTTTACCTCTGAATTATTAAAATTTACTAAAGTTGATTTTTTTTTTTTTGCTGGAGTATGCTAAGTACCTTTTCACACAAATTTTCCCATGTGGAATCTCTGATAAATTTCTGTGTGTACATGTGTGGTTTACTTTAATCTTAAATGGTTGACTTTTTTTCATTCAAAGCTAAGAAGGTGGGTAAGTGTAAGGGAATGCCAGGGAGGGAAGATGGGAGTGGGGGGTGGGGGGGTGGGGGAGCATTCTCATAGAGGGGTGGGGGGATGGGATGGGGGTGGGTGAGCATCCTCATAGAGGGGCAGGGGATGGGATGGGGGGTGGGGGAGCATCCTCATAGAGGGGCTGGGAATGGGATGGGGGGTGGGGGAGCATCCTCATAGAGGGGCAGGGCATGGGATAGGAGGTGGGGGAGCATCCTCATAGAGGGGCGGGGCATGGGATGGGGGTGGGGGAGCATCCTCATAGAGGGGCGGGGCATGGGATGGGGGTTTCTGAAGGGGAGACCTGGAAAGGGGAAAGCATTTGAAATGTAAATAAAGAAAATACTCAATAAAAAAGAAGCAAAAGAGAAAAAAGAAAAAAAGTAAAAAATTAAAACAGTACAATCTAAAGCTTTGTACTTACTCTTGCAGTTGCAAATCAACACTTAATTCTTTTGATAAGTGAACAAATAGAATTATTTATTGCAACATCCTTTTGGTCCCTCAGCGCACCACAATGCGCACTTCTTTCCTACTAGCTTCTGTATTGCATAAACAGCCTTTAATAGGCTGCTGCAGAGATATCCAAACACAGGGACAACAGAAGTGGCTCCGTTTCAAACACTTTTACTGACATTTGAAAGAAAGAGGCACTTAAAAAAATGGGGTGGAAATTTGAACTCTAAGGCACTTGGGTGCGAGTATCTAGATACATGGAGGTACATCAACTTCTGTCACTACATGATGAGCAATGTGTCAGAGATACAGTTTTATGAACTTGAGCTTATTTTGCTGGATTAATCAGATGACTTTCTAAGACTGTATTACAAAGCACAGATTACTTACTAAGCTGAAAAAGAAAAACATCAAAGATGGTCTGCATTGACTTCCACCTTGTACAATAGAGTTAAGTCTAACATATTTCGATAATCAAATAAAAACCACATGCAAATCAACTCTCTTGTCTGGTTCTAATTCACAAGGAATAATGGTGATTGGCTGCAGTAATATTGGGTACAATAGCTAAATTCGGAGCATGATATAAACTATCTGACTGATGAGCCTTAGGCACTGAATAGGGAGAGTGAATGGCCAGAGGGGCTTTGGGCTGGTCTGCTGTTTTGCTCCCTGTTGTGTGATGTTATTGCTTGAACTAGCAGGATGACATTTCTACTTTATGAAATGGCCAAGACTGAACATGATGCAAGTTTAAGGCAAATACCAGAGATTGGGAGCTGATTTTGATGTGTAAATGATCAAAGGCCTTGTAACTACTCAGTAGAGAATTTGGATGGGGACTTGGATAAAAGACCCACACTTTGAGTAGAGATCACAATAAGAGTTGTATACCACAGTAGTGACAGTCACATTCTTGTAAGTTTTTAAATCATGAGTTTACATAACAATAAAGACACCTAGAAGTTACATTTTAAAATGATCAACACCCCAGGAATATTTTCCAAGCCACCTAAAACTTCACAGGATTAGGAACCTGTGAAAGGGCCCAACAAATTTAGGCAGGGAGCCACAAAAGAGGACTGAGCAATGGTGGAGCCACAACATTGGAGGAGCGCTAGCAGGGTAAGAAAGGGAGGGGCAGCCTCCCTGGGCATACACTTCTTTCTGCTCTGCTAGAAGCTAACCCACCACAGATCTGAAAGTGGTAGGTCACAAAAGGCCTACAGATGTCACCTCTCTGGGAATCATTCACACCTAGTAGAGACCCAATGGTAATGTAAAACTGACCAAATGCACATCAGAGAGAGGACTATGGGGCATCTTCTAGTCCTAGGTGTAGACGATCATATCCTAAATAACATTTAATCCTTGCCCCATAATGGCTACATGGTTTAAGAATTAAAAGATACAGTATGTGTCTTGCTATTTATAAACCCAGTTCTTCCTTATTCAACCCTGCCCAAAATCTTTTTTCTGGAATTCTAATTTAATGTGTAAATATCTTGGAAGTGTAAAAATCCTATGAGAGCCCAAAATTGTTGACACTTCTTCAAATCACTTTTCTTTTCCAAAAGCAAAAGCCAGTGTAAAGCAATATGGCATAGATGTCCTCGAGTATGATCGGGGAGGGGCTTAGAGAGAGAAAAAAAATGAACAATGACAGACCAGCAATGCTTCTGTTTGAAAAGGAGTCTAAAGGACTCCCTCACTGTCTTGTGAGAGGACAGACTGTGTCATCTTCACAATCTAGTCTAGGTACCATAGTAATATTTGAATTTGGTTTTAATTTGTACAGTGTTGTAGGTATATGACAATTTTCAAATAATGCTAATCTCTCTTCAATGTGTGCTTCACTTCAACGTTCCTAATGAGACATGTCCACTATTTACAAAGTCCATGAACTGGGTTCTATTCAAGCAAGCATTTAAGGGTTTCTAGGATCCTGGCAAACACAGAACACCCATATTTAAATCTAACACACATTTCAGTATATATTTTTTAACCTTGCAATTAATATCAAGTAGGAAAAAAATGCAACAAGGTATTAATGAACACCATTAAATTAATGAAAATTACTTCATCTTTCTGCTGAATGCCTTCAAAATATATTCTGTGATTTAATATGTGGTATATAAAATGCCAGGAATTCTAAAAGGCGGCACATTTGACCTTGAAAAGGCATTGATGATAATTCTCTGTGAAGTGCGCCAGTTGCAATTTCAAAAATGTGCAGACTGCCAAGGCATGCTTAAAACATGGAAATCGGATTTCATGTGATTGACTTTCTGGAGCACATGCCGCTGAAATGCCTTTTGTGTTCAAGCTGGGGAGCTTAAACACAGAGCCCAATAACACCCACCCTTAGACAAACAACATCCACCCCTCTTGCTTGCTCTGTGATCTGAGATACTTAGGATTTCTGAGCCCAGTTCCTCATTTTTGAACCAACTTGAGCCCTTGTCACTATAAACTCCTTGCATCTTCTCTCTTCTATCTGTCATATGGGCTTTACAGAAGAGACTTGCTGGTGAGAAAGAAATACTAAATAAAGAAAAAGATATGATGTTCCCAGTGCTTTTCTTAACAGTTAAAGTGATATTTTGGTAAGAAACAGAGAAATGCTTAAAGGAGAGAATTGATGGTGAATGAAAACAATTAGTTTGGGGACTCGAGGTCTATGCTATTTTAAATCCCAGTAGTTTTGTATAGACACCAGCAAATAAGACTTGTTTTGATTCGGTAGTCCATAAAAAAAGCCAAACATGCAAAACTACCTATCAACAAGGTAGTTCTTACTAGATGAGTTAGCATGCCATAAATGGCCACAAATAGGGGGAAAGGTGAGGAATAAACTTTGGCGGTCAGTGTGTGTAGTTACAGCCTTGAGAAGAAAGGAGGTGATGAATGAGAGCTGACCTGGCCACACCTCTAAAACAAGCTTTGTTTCTGGAGGTCCTCTTGTTTATGTGTAACCCCCTTGCAAGGTCATCAAGTAAGTAAGAACATTCACTGAAGAGGGTAAGGAATCAAGAAGGCTATTTTGCACCCCAATGGCACAACAGGGTTCTGGAATTCCTTTCAACCAGAATTCTTTTTGAATTCTGAAATGAGTCCTCATACCACCTCATTTGGCTGTTTTGAAACCAGTGTAAGACTAAATCAAAGGCAAAAAAGGAAATTCTCAGGTCTTGTCAACTTCAGTTTTTACTGTAGGAAGCAGATGTGTTCCCCCCACCCTCACCCCCACCGCCAATTAATGAAACACTACATTAGCGAAATTTCTCGAAACACTGTGAGTCTGGAAGACAGCTCTTGACTTCAGCAAAGTGGTTCTGACACACAGGGCTACTTGGGCTGATTGCCAGTCTCTCTATTCCCCATGGGTGCCCTCAGGGGATATATATGAGGTTATATTTCCTCTTTAAAAGTGACAGTCAGAAATGGAATTAGATTACATATGGCTCCTTTAAAGGAGCATGCAATTGTATATTTCTGTGTGCACTTGAAAACTTTGTGGATTTAAGAGTTTCAGATTGCCTGTTATGCAAAGGGAATCAAAACACTATTACAGTCACTCTTGTATATTTAGGGAGAAATTTATGATACAAATAAAAAGTTTAAATTTATTTATTTATTTATTTATTTATTTTTGCTGGTTTACTACTACGCCAAAAGGAAATGGTTGTGATATCAAATTTGTAAATCAATTCATTTTATTTACATAATTTCATGGTTACACATGAATGATAAGAATGCTTATCAAGGGAAGTACAGTCCATTATACCAATAGTCTTTAGTTGGTTTTGGTTTTTGTAATTTTATTTATGACATGACAGAAAATATTGTGGTTACAGAGAAAAATGCATTGATGTGAATTTTTGAATGCTATACCTACCCAGTGTAGCACGAGCAGCTAATCTGGTCCCATATAACTCTCCTCAATGAGTTTGTTCCAATGCAGGCATGCAGTGAGGTAAAGTTTCCTGTATTTGTATCAGAAAGGACACTAAAAGCATCATTTCATAAGCAAAGTGAAGATAGCTAAGTGAATAAAGGTTCAAAACCACAAAGCTAACTACACTTAGCTTTTATAGTATAAAGAAAATATCTGCAGGTAGCTCAGGGGTAGCCTCTGGCTAGCCACTGCTTCCAGGCTTAGAAGAACACTGGAGATGTGCCCTTGGCCATACACAGCTTGCCAGATGCCTGGTTGCCATGAATCTGTTGATCTGATCTAATGTGAGTTTCTGACCTAATTTTACTGTAGGATTTAGTGTTCAGGCAGAGAAACAAGGTTAATGTGTTGATGCGGGGTGAGATTAAACAGCAGACACTCTCATAATAACCCTCTCTAATTTTGGCTTCCTCTTGTGAATGTCATTAATCCAAACCACTTTTCTATTAATCATTTCAGAGGACCACAAGCTGTTTTGCTTGTTTTTGAAGTAAAACCTATATATCCAAATTGTCCTTTTCTGAGTTGAATGAGATATAAAAACATAGCAGGAATTTGGGTTACTTTCCCAAATGCCTAGGAATGTTTTCTTTAATTCCTAGAACCCAAGGTTTGGAAGAAAATTTTCAGTAAGCCAGCCTTGATCATCCTTTGCTAATTATTCTTTAGTAAGCCAGAAACCACTTCTGCAAGTATGGCTCTATGCACATCAATTTATTTTGTGTTTTTCAGTGATGGTGGTGGAAGTTAATATTGTTGAATATCTGAGAATGCTTTGTGATATGCAAATGTTGATGGTCCTTCTATCTCACTGTTTTCAGCAAAGGTCACTCCCCGTCCTAAGATGATTAAAATATACCTCACAAATCAACAGTGTGTGATTTATATGATGCTCATATTTGTAATGACAGTAGCCGATGGCCCAACTTAGTCCCCTGCCGTCACAGATTAGAGCCCACACTAATGGGGGTCTTTCAGACCTGTTGTTTAGGTTTCGCCTATTTCCGCTTCTCACAGACTGATTTCGGAATAACTAGGTTTTTATCTTGCTCCTATTTCCATCATATCCTGGACCTATTACTGGCTTTATACTTTAAGACGATCAGTAACTGTTCTGGGTCTGAAATAAATAGACAGATGCTAGCAAGAGGAGGGGCTGTTTAGAACACAGACACACACATCCAGATAGGGTACTTCCCAGGATGAATTTTTCTGATGCAGAGGAAAATCACTATGGGGAATGGACACTTGGAAGCCCAACTCCAAGACAACTGAGAGACTTAAAGGAAGCTCATTGCAAAGGTGAAGGTACCCTTTCCTTAATGGGTAGTGCTAAACTATTTATAGGTTCTTATGGGGGGGGG
>JADRCD010104306.1:0-12980 GCA_019843815.1 Montemys delectorum | reverse complement strand
TCTTTAAAGGAGTATGGATTTCCTAGCTGTGGAAATTTGGCTAAGTTTGCAGGACTAGGCTTTATTTTCCTCTTATTATGGTGGGGAAAGATAGACAGAAGGAGTTACTATAGGGAGGGAGAATGGAACTGTGCTGGCACTTATGGGATATGTGGAAATTAGTATGATAGAAACTTCCAGAAACCTATAAGGGATATGCTATTGAGTACTCCTAATAATGGAGGACACAGAGAACAAGCGGTTCATTTTCTGTAAGCAGGCATGACTTGCAGTGGTGAGAATAGGGCACCTCCTGTTGAGTAGGGCTTAAGTCCAATTAGGCAGTTTTTGGTTTCTGTTGACATGTTAGTGCTGCATTTTGCTCTTTTAAATGTATCTTGCCATTTAAGGTAATTGTGGATCATAGGTCTTGCTGCTTGGCAGGACAATTTAATTGCTCTTCTGCCTTGGCAGCTTGCATAATATTTTCTGGAATGGAATGGAAGCTAGTCCACTAGAAAAAGGCTTTCATGTTCAGTTCTACCTTGAATCACTGCAGTCCGGTATCCTAAGAACCTGAGAGACTAACAAAAGCAAAAAAAAAAAAAAAAAATCTGTATTATCTCAGGAATGACTGGACCTACACTGGTTAAGTAAACATAACCAAGGAAGTGATACAGGATTATTAAGAACAAAAACATATTCACAAAGACAGACAGAGAGACATACAGAAAGTAGAAAGGAGAAATTTTCATTTTGAAGATTTATTGAGACAGTGTAACATAGGGAATTCCTGGTGGGAAGTTGACAAAAGAGGAAGGTCAGCTGGGTTCTTTCTCTGCATCTCTGAACTAACAGGTTCTCAAACCAGTATCTGGATCCCAAGTCTTCACTGCTAAAAGGATTGAGTTTGAAAAAAATCACACCGTTAATATCAACTAATCATTTTTAACTATGTCTTTCATATTTTGAGATTATAATTTAGTTACATCAATTCATCCATCCCTTTCCTTTCTCCATACCCCTCAAAATACCACTACAGCTCTTTTCAAAATTCATGGACATTTTTTATTTGTTTTTGTTGTTATTCTTATTATTGTTTTCTATGTGTGTTTTCTTAAATACATATGGAAATCCTTCTTAGTTTACATAACACTACTTGTATGTTTTCACAGATGACCATTTGGCAATAGATAACCATGTGATGTCAATTCTTTTTTTTTTCCTGTTTATCACTTGTTATTTTTTCATAGTTATATGTTTCTTTAATGTTTGTTATACATTAAAAAATACTGACTTTTAAAATTCATTTTTACCATTGTTAAAAGTATGTCTGTAATTACTCAGGAGTATACTGGTGAACTTCAAATATTTCAATAGTTAAATATATATGAATATATACATATATTTGGTTTTTCTTTCTGTGTGTGTGTTTTAATTTTTTAATTGATTTGTTTTATTGTATTATGATGAAAAAGGATATATAATTTCAGTTTATCTGAATATGTTAACATCTAAACACATATTTTAAGTAAATAGAGTTATATTACATTTTTCTTTCACATTTGTACCCAAATTCCTCTCAGAGATCCCCATTCAATACCTGCAATACCATTTTTTTTTATTTTGTCACAGTCTTTAAAATTTATAAAATATTTTAACAATAAAAATGAGTAGTATAAAAGTTGTTTGATTTGATGATTGAGTATGGGAAGGATTCTGAATTGTCCTTCCTTCAGTCTCTGCTCCATAGTTTGTCTCTGTAACTCTTTCCATGGGCATTTTGTTCCCCCTTTTAAGAAGGAATAAAGTATCCACAGTTTGGTCTTCCTTCTTGAGTTTCTTGTGGTTTGTGGATTGTACTTTGTGTATTCCAATCTTCTTTACAAAAAACAAACAAACAAACAAACAAACAAAAACTTCCTCTCCACAATTCCCTTCTTCTCTGTTCTTTCCAAAATTTAAAACTCATCCATGATTTTAAGATATTTGCTAGGACAGGTTCTTAACAGTGAATCAAATGACATACTGCAATTTCAGCAACCTTCCACAACTGAAACACTTTCCTGTAAACACAAAGTAACTTTTGCTCTAGATTCCCTTCAGTTACTAAAATCTTAGTGTGTGAATTCTACTGCTATCCATTAGCACAATGTCTGTCCTAATGTCCTTGTTTACTCCAAACTCAATATTCTGAAAACAGGAACTGGATGATGCATTTAGTTTAAGCTGGATTCTGACTGAGTGATGACATTTAAGCACATTGTGAGTTAGAACCAGTGTGGTATAAACAGCAATTTGGGCTGAGGAGTAAGGAGGATGGGCAATTATGTGTCTAGTGGGCTATTTTTCATGTCTGTAACTGGACATAAATATAGGCAATTCACAGTAGGAAGAAATATGACTATAACTCAGCTTGCCTGACTTAGTTGCTAACAACAACAACAAAAGGGATGTTGAAGGGGGCTGGGAGTTGGTCCATTTTTGCCTCATTTGTTTTCAAGAGGAGTCTCTTTCTGCCTCATTGATTTCTTCTCGTTGAGCCATGCTCCTGCCTTGTTAAATATCACTTCATTACTTTCAGCTTCATCCTTCTCAGTCAGCATCCCTCAAGTAAGCTACTGCATTAAGAAAAACAAGTTGCAGCTTGCAGCTAAATGTAACTTTGCTCTTCTTGTCCAACTCGGTCTATTTACTATGTTCACCCTGAACATGACATGGGATCGCCCTGTCATCCACCCTGGAATAGCTCCTTGTTATCATCACTGAACCAGTAACACTTTTGAAAGAATAGGCACAATTGTGGTTTTTCAGTAAAATATCATATTATGATACAAGTTTAGAAGAGAGATGTTCCTCCTCATCACACCTTCACTAAAAAAATCCACTCAGTCCTCTTCACCTACAAATATATAGTTTCAAGTGGAAGAAATTTAACCAAGTTCTCCATTCCCCTTGCTAATTATGGAGGACCTATTTAGTTTCTTACCCCTCTTATTTCCTAGGATTCTTAGTGTCCTAGAAATTGTATGATTTTAAACATACTTTGGCTTTAAACACATTCTGTTGATATTTCTTTGATGTTTCAGTTTTAAAGAACTGATTATGGTCTGGAAATATGGCTCAGAGGTTGAGAGGATTCACCTCAACCTCTTCTAGATGAACTGGGTTCAGTTTCTAACACCCAAATGGCGTCTTACAAACATCCATAATCCAGCTCCAGAATATCAGGTGCTGTCTTCTGTGTTCTGTGGGCATTGCACACACAGGGTCTGCAGATTTACCTGCATAAAAAGTGCCCATATACATGAAATTATAAAATTATTTTTAAAATCATTTAAAGACCTAAAACTCTACTTTAATGAAATCAGTAGAAGCTCTTTATCTTTTATATTCAGAGATAATATGAGAGCTTTCCTGAATTCTACTAAAAATACCAAAATATGTCCTTGAATGTCAAGCCTTACTTCCCTGCATATGAAAAAGTTCCAATGGATTCTTTCCATCTTATTTCTATGAAGTTCTGTTTCACACTAAATTCATGATCCCAAAGAAAATATATATTTTAAAATGACAAAAAAATAGTTGTCAATATTGGAAAATTTTCCAATATTGGAAATGGTTTCCACAGAGACCATACATAAATGAGACAATGACTATAATTGTGCAGTTTAAAAAAACACAATTCATTCTTTTGTATTCCTGAGTTGAGGAAAGAGAGATGAGAAATCAGAAGGAACACATCAACTGAGCTTAAGCAGTAGACAAGCCAAGATATTTCTCTGGAATTTTCTGTATTCCAAGTTGAATTATGTGTTGTCAAGTGATGCTCTGCACATAAATTAAAAAAAGAAAATTTATAAGCAGCAAAACTTGCATTATTCTGACATTGCGCATACATACACATTTGTACACACAAACTACCATGCCATGAATACCATGAAAAGAAGAATCCAAACCAAAAATTTATAGGAATCTAAATGCTGAGAACCATTTGAATTTTAACCATTTGAAATGTGCGACATTTGGTGGAAATATTTCAGGGAAATGCTGTATTAGAGAAAGTTACTTGTGCCTATATATTACTTGTATCAATTATGTCCTTCAAACTAGTATTAATAACTGATATATAATTACCTTAGTGAAGTATATTCTAAAGCTATACGAGCAAAACATCCAAGTGAGACTTGAAGTCCACTGCTTGTATTCTTGTACCAGTTCCCAGGACTTGCACTGAGTTAGAGAAAGAAAGAACAAACTGCCACACAGAAAAGTTCAAGTGAGGTGGCCTTGACTTTCTGAGGAGTAATCACAGTATCCAGGAAGCTCATCCTGTCTATCATATACAACTGAACAGAGAGCTGGGTTATTACACCTAGACAAGCCAAAAGGCAGATTTTGTATTAAAGATCTGAATCAAAGAGGCAGGTTTAGATAATCTTGGCAGGAGCAGTCTCTGTAGAGGAGCAGTTTTCTGGCCATCAATTACTAGGAAAAAGCCATGATGGACATTTCTGGCCAGAAGAAAGCTTTGATATCTCTGAGCAACATCCCTGAGAAGAAGTATACTTGACCTGCCCTGATTATGTCTGCAGCACACATTTGTGTAAGACCTCACACACTCAGGGTTTCCTCTCTTCTGACAGAAGTATCCAAGAAAAAGCAAATTATTCAGTCCATTCCAGGAAGTCACATAGAGGAAAAAACGCAATAACTTTCTGGCATCTCACAAATGCTTCGTTTTGATGTAATATTTTGACAGTAAGTCATTAGCAAGAAATAACCCAATACAAAAAGAACCACAATTAACTCAATTCTCTCATATACAAGTAGTAACTTACTTTAATAAGTACAAATGATTAAGATATCCTGACATGAAAGAATTAATTATTCAAGTCTATATCACTACTCAATTAAATATCATTATAAATAGTTTACTGCACAGAACAAAACTGATCATAACAAGTGATATACTCTGTCAAATATGTGGTGTTGGATTATAAAGTAATCTTTGTATCTTTTTTCCAATTTGTAATGAAAAATGAAGAGGATCATAGTGGACAACCTGAGCAAGACGCAAGCATGTACTTCAGAGTGCAGATTATACTAAATAATGGACTTTATATCCTTTAAAAGAAAACCACAAGAGGCCAGAAATATCAATTTACACTAAAGTTGTAGAAAATGATAACATTTAATATAGGTCTAGAAAAAAATAATGATTCATTAGCTTTAAACGTATTTTTTAAGTAATTAAGCAAATTTGTATGTAAACTTTGTTAAAGTTCATTATTTTCTGCACAATTTTTTGTATTATTATAATATAATGATCTTGCTAGAACCATAACATCTCAAAGACTGTGTTCTGAGGAGCTACGTTGCCAACCCATGCCACTTTGGGAATGTTGCAGAGCATTGGAGATGTGCAGCCCAAAGGAAGAAGTTGAGCATGCATGTTAAACAGGATATTGGGATGAAGGAAAGGGAAACAGAAAGAGTGAAATAATTAAAGCAAATATATTTGGATACAATTGTACTAAAAAATACACAGTAACAGTGTATGCACATAAATATATTTTAGCAACAAACCCATTTTATGGTATAATTCCTATAACACTTACCATATGCAGTTTGAAAGCCTCCAGCACACAATTTCCATAGTTATTTCCACATTGAAACAAAACAAAAACAAAAAAACTCAAGTGGGTTGATAAGAATTGGTTCACCTTTTCCTTCAGATACATAATGCATATTCAAGAGGCTATGAAATGGGCCTGGCTGGCATTCTAGAAGACAAGGTACAATGTGTGCATTTCTCTACTTCATCATGTCAAAGATTCTTGGAAAAGATCCAGCTTTATTGCTGATCTTTCTGGTTTCTAGTAATTTTGTTTTATTATGCAAAGAATCCTTAGTCTCTTAAAACACATTTTAATATTGCCTTAATTAAAACACCAACCCATAATTTTAAAACGGATTGCATGACTTTTTAATTAAATACATTCATAAGTTTGCTAAGTCTTTACATTCTGCATTTTTTTTATTAAGTGATTTTTCCATCTCAGTTTCTAATTACACATCAAAACAAGAGGTCTACATTTTCTCTTAACTCTGGAGCTTCAAGCATTCATTTCAGGATCTGCTAATTTTATAGAACTTGTATTTTTTCTTTGTCATACTATTTCTGCTCTACTCTGACTGTATTAGAGAGATGCTTAGTACTTAGTAATTTTACACTATTCATCCCAATGACAGAATAATAGCTTATCTTCTTTGAAAGCAAAGAGTCCCCTTCATATTTCACTCTTTCTTTAGGCACAAACAAACATAAAAAAACTCAAAAACAATACCAGGAGCTTAAGTTTTATTCATATTTGGGTTAGCTGTTGTGCTATCACTGCCATGCATGGCATTTTAAAGGTGATTTTATTGCCAACTGGATCAGGCATAGTGAATCATGTAGGGATTAAGGAAAAGATGTTTCAGCATCCTTTCATAAGAGGACTGGGATTCTAATGCCCAGGAGAAAATGGCTGTCAAAAGAGAGAGAAATGATGGGAAAAAAAGAAAAATCTATAACAAATATTTCACTATTATATGATGAATAGACTATTTTGATGACAAAGGTAGACATTACAAATGGTATTTGGCATCATCACTGTGATTAGTTAAAGAAAAGAGCCTCTCAAAATGATTCTGTTTTAAAGTTATTATTTTTTCTTTTTCTTTGTCTCTCACACAACCTGACAGCAGCCTCCCCTTACTTTTCCTCCCCTCAGTCCACTATGTTACCTCCCCTCTCACCCAGCTCCACCACTTCTCCATTTCCTTTCAGAAAAGTTATCTTAATCAGGACATAAGGAAATGGAATGCTTCTGCTCCAGGAGTTTTCAGCATCACTTGGACACAGACAATTTGCATCTTGCCAAGAGGAACTTTTACATCTGGACATGGAGCGAGGAGGCATTGCATACTGCTTATAGCTCAGCGTCCTGGTGTTCAGTAACGCTTTGCTGGAAATTTCCAGTGAGATATGACACTACAAAATAAGAGATCACTTGAATTGGGATTAACTCCCCATATATCAAATTTTAATTCACTTTCTCCAAAATATAAATCAGATTTTCATTAATTTCTAAGCTTATATGTTTTCATTTTAAAGCTTTGGCAGCACTGTTGATGCCCTTCCAGTCTCCCTTCACATATTTACTAAATCTGGATACTTTTATTGGGTTGTTTAGGTCGTGACTCATACTAAAGTTTATGACTTCTTTGCTCTTTGAATATATCTGGATGATAGTTTTAACATCTTCAATGACAGCATCTCACTCCAGTACCTTTCCTTTGTTTACATCAGTCTTTTCTGAGTTTAATGGTGTGTTGTAAACAGCTCAGAGTCTTGACGTCTTGAACACTGGCTTTGCTTGTATTAGTTGCATGACCTTGAGAAATTGCCTTTACTTCTTTAGACAGTGTTCAATTTAATAAATAAATTTGAGAGAAGAAAGTATAATGAATATGTTTTTAAATAGGAAAAATTTTAAAAGTTATGGAACTATTGTTTTAATTCATTTATATTATCTACAAATGTATATTTCATTCTAATTTAACTTCTACACTTTTATTATTTTGTGTTAAAAATACTAACTTTTGGGAATGGTCTCCTACTTACTCTTATTTGACTCAGTACTATTAGCACTGCTATTTCTATCTTGAAGGGACACTGTATCATGCTTGTCCCTCATTCCAATTTCCAACACTGCATCTCATATAACATAAGTTTCCTTAAGGTTTCCTAGGGAGCTCTTCCTCTGTCATCATAATATGTTTATTTATGTTAAGGCATAGGTAAAATATTAAGGCTTAGGTATAATGTTAAGTCCTAAATAACTGTTACCTGGCTAGCCTGATATTTGGTGCTGGTTAATAATATTATAAGGAAATATCATATGTTGTTTCTGTTGTTAGTAGGAAACTTTTTTATGCCCAAGGTGATTACATATACTGCTATATTCTGTACCCTTGGGAATGAACCTCAGTAGAAGGCAGTAAACCTGGTTTGTATAATTGCCCATGATAAGCTTGGTACTCTAGATAAAAGAGAGACATTAATATAAGAAACTATGTGGAATAAGACATCTCAGGTTGTACATTTATCCTGTGTGTGCTGGTTGCAATATTCAACAGTTGAAGGGGACAAGCCCTAACATTAATGTGTTTTCAACCAACTTGAATAGGGGCCGAGTAAAGTTTAAGTTCCCAAGACTTCCCTGGGAATTGACATCCTGTTTGGCAAGTTAAGACATGAATGTTTGACAAGTCCCATCCTAGTTGACAAGTTAAGACATGAATCTGAGACAAGGCAGTTCCTACAACAGCTGAATACACCAACCAATGGGTACAGGATAAATGTACAATAAGATGTGTTCCTAAGGAAAACTCCTTATCCATAAATCTTGATTGTTGGAATAACTTGGCATAGATGTTTGTAGATCACAGGCTTTAAAGGTCACAATCAGCTAATGTGTCTGATTTTTGTCCCTGATCCATCAGTCCTGGGATGTGACTTTCTTTTTTTAAATTGGTTATTTTGATAATTTTCTCTTTAAATGTTATTCCACTTCTCAGTTTCCTCTCTGAAAACCCCCATTCCATTTCTCCCTGCCTCCATGAGGGTGCTCCCCACCCACCTGCCCACTCCTGCCCCAATGCTCCTATTCAGGAGCATCAAACCTGCACATAACAAAGGGCTTCCTCTCCCTGTGATGCCAGATTAGGCCATCCTCTGCTACATATGCAGATGGAGTCATTGGTCCCTCCACGTGTATTCTTTGGTTGGTGGTTTAGTCCCTGGGAGCTCTGGGGGATCTGGTTGGTTGATACCATTGTTCTTCCTATGGGGTTGTGAGGATAGGGTGTGACTTTAAATTAACAATCCCTGTTTTTACTGAGATCAGAATCTGAGTAGTTTGTGCAGCAAATCCCAGACTCCAACCGTTTAATTGTTAGAAGATATGACTCTGGGAAGCTTCATCTTATTGCTAGATCCTGAGTGAGGTAACCCAATCACAAAAGAGCACACATGATATGCATTCTCTGATAAGTGGTTATTAGCCCAGAAGTTTGGAATACAGGAAGAACAACCCACAAACCACAAGAAACTTAAGAAGAAAGAAGACCAAAAGGTGGACATTTCATTCCTTCCTAAAAAGGGGAACCAAATACCCACAGAAGGAGTGGCAGAGATTAACTCTGGAGCAGAGGCTGAAGGAAGGACAAGCATATAGCTATCTCCTGAGAGGCTCTGACAATACCTGAACAATACAGATGTAGAGACTCCCAGCCATTCATTAAACTGAGAATATGGTCCCCAATGAAGGAGTTAGAGAAAGGTTCTATGGAGCTGAAGGGTTTGCAGCCCCTTAGGATGAACAACAATTACTAACTAGTACTCTCAGAGCTCCTAGGGACCCAACCACCAATCAAGAACCATGGTGGTACTGAATGTCCTGGCAGCATGTGTATAGTAGAGGATTGCAAATTCAATCATCAATAGGAGTAAAGGACCTCGGCCTTGTGAAGGTTTTGTGCCCCAGTGTAGGGGAATGCCAGGGCCAATAAGTGGGAGAGGGTGGGGTGGCAGGCATGGGGAGGGGGGAGGCAAAAGGGGTTTGTTCTTGTTGTTTTTGTTTGTTTGTTTTTTGGAGGGAACCTGGGAAAGGAGAAATTTACATGTAAATAAAGAAAATATCTAATAAAAAAAAAAAGATTCTCCTGATGATTCAGCTTCTTTAGAAACAGAGTCTTGAGAGTTACTTTAATTATAAACATGAGAATATTTAAAGTTTGACTATAATTAAGGGTATTTTGTGTGTTTATTTTATTAAGAAATATATCAATTACTATAATATGTAAGAAATATACATGTCTGTATTATTTTAATTATTTCTAACATGAAAATTACATCTTTTTGAAAAATTAAGTCTTAACAAAACGCAAAATTTTATAATTGAAGAGTTATAAAATATACATACATTAAACTTCATAAAAGTTAATTCACTCAAAATTTTCCCATTTCTTCAGATTAAGTGATTTTTAAATTTATGTTTTTAAATAACTCAAATGTGTGAAGAACCACAAACATTAGAAAAGTATTTGCCATGTAAAAGGAAATAACAGCCTACAGTGCTGATTTCCTCTGTCAGAGATTCAAAGAGAAATGAATGCAGCTGAATGAGCTCTGAATTGTCATCGATAATTTACTATTTTATAATTAAGTTTGAATTACTCTGAAGTTTGATTTTAAATAAAACTTTCTTTTTCTTGTTAACCTAAAATATCACCATTAAGGAAAATTATTGTATTACTTTTCCTAATTCAGTATCTATAACCACATTATATCAAAAATGAGGTAATTGTGCCAATTTTCTTTGTTTCTCAGTCTTAAAAGTACAGTTATATTGATCTCTTTGAAAAATGATACTTTACAAGCAATTTACAAATACATGATCCATGAAATATAGTAATGATCAGTTCAGGTTCTACCACAATATCTTCAGAGAACGTAAGACTATAATCATATTGATATGCAATGATTCACATTATTTATGATCCACTTTCAAAATTGCATATCCTCAACTATGGAGGTTTTTTCTACAACTACTTTAATACAAGAAAGACAAAGGCAGTGTTACATTCTAGGTACTGCAAAATAGAATTAACTTATTTCTAAGGAATTGCAGATTTTTATAATAGGGAAAATAATAATATACTCAGATAGATATAAAATTTCATCTCTGGATGGCCTTTCCTCCAGTCTCTGCTCCTCACTTTGTCTCCTTATTTCCTCCTGTGAGTATTTTATTCCCCTTTCTAATAGGGACTGAAGCATAAAGGAGATATCATTTGAAATGGAAATAAATAAAATATCCAATAAAAGAAAAAAAAAGAAAATTATTTTACCTCATATATATATATCATTAGTTTATAGTTTTTGAAATTAAATATAACTACATAATTCTTGTTCTTTTGTAAAAGAATCTTTTAATCTCCTGATGTAATTGTTGTTTCAGAAGATTACTGCCGAATAAGCTCACCCTTTCTAGTTCTTTTTGAACACTGACTGGTTGATTCAACACTTCTCACTGAATTTCTCTGATTGGTCTCAAACTAACTCTGGCAATGCATTCTAAACTTCTCACTCCTTCTTATTCTCTGGCTTCAACTTCTTCAGCTGACCTGCACTGAACTGCACAACTCGCCAATAAACTAAACATTACAGCACTGCACTCTGCATTGACTCCTTAACTAACTGAGCTGCTTTCCTCTCCCTGTGCTGTTCTTAAATAACTTTCCTCCTAAAAGTTGGGTGTATCTCTGACTCATTCTGTCAAGTCTTTCTCTGATTCAGCACTTTGTATGTCCCTCACTTTGACATTTTTGAGAGGATTAAATGCTTGTACTAAAGCATTCCAGCCAGAGAGATTAAAGATATGTAATAAGAGCTTGTCTGCATTCTATCAGGATCACATCGACATAGGTCTTTGGTTTTCTTTCTTCTTCTTTCTTTTTTTTTTTTCCAGAGAGAGTTTCTCTGTATAGCCATGGATGTCCTGGAACTCACTCTGTAGGCCAGGCTTGTCTCAAACTCAGAAATCTGCCTGTCTCTGTTTCCCAAGTGCTGGGATTAAAGGCATGCGCTACTACTGCCCTGCAACGTAGGTGCTTGGATGTGATTGGAGCAGCCAAGGAATTATGTTCCTCTACATTTTCTCTACTTCTGGCCCTTATCATACACCCCCACTTACTCTTCAATTACTGGTCTTGTTATTTTTTAATAAAAGTTTTTGTACATACATTCTGACATATATGAATACAATCTACTCAGTCCATATAATGCTACTTCTATGTTAATTGTTTCAGAGTACTTCAGGATAGGTTTTTCTTATTGGATGTGCAATAGTGGAAAGAATATATTTCATTTCACTTTCAGCATTTCTTAGTTGTCTAACACTGTCTAATAGTGTCTGTGTTCAGATCTGGTTGAGGTAATCATGTCATTAAGTGAGTGTAGAATTCCTAACATTTCTAGAAGACACAGTCTCAGAGTAGATTTCCTGTTCTCTGGTTCTAAACAAGACCCTGCTTCCTCAATGTTCCTTGAATTTTAGATGCAAGAATTGTGTTGTAGATGTATCAGTTAGGACTGGAAAATACACGGTCATTTTTTCTATGCAATTTAACGTGTTGTATTATTCTGAAATTAATGCCTTCAGTCTTTTGTAAAGAGAAGTTTCTTTGATATGAGATTCATATTTTTAACAGTGCTTGGAAAAGATGAAAAATAGCTTAGCATTGAGGAAATTACTAGTTTAAGTCAATTTCCTTTTTTGCTTTTATGAAATATACATTTTAAATTCTAGCAATCATTTGGTTTCTAAAATTATTGAAAATGAATTTGTTGGAAACAAGACAATTTGAATCTGGAATTATCCCTGAAGGCTTGTGTTTGATGCATGTGTCCCTAACTTTAGTATAGGGCTAAAATAATATATGATATATATTAAAGTAAGACAATATGTTTAGAGTTTTAGTATAGTGGTAGAGAACACACTATCACATGAATGAGATCTAAAGTAAAGTATTACCATCAAAATGAAAAGTAAGAATAAAAAGAAAAACAAAAGGACAGATGTATTAAACATTATTTTTCATTAAAATTATTTTTATAAAATATATTTTGATTACATTATTTTCCTATATCAAATCCTCCCGTCCTCTCTACCCATACAATCTCACAGTCGATCTCTCTCTCTCTCTCTCTCTCATACTCTCTCACTGTGTTTTTCTCTCTTTCCTAAGCAAAAACAAAGAAAAATGAAAATCCTGACAAAAAGCCCACAAAGAACCATAATATCTGTTTTGTGATGGAGCCTGTGAACTAGAGCGTGGTTGATATAGTAAACTAAATTAAAGAAAATATATATTCTCTTTCCTAGCTC
>JADRCD010104297.1:0-11185 GCA_019843815.1 Montemys delectorum | reverse complement strand
CTAAAGGTAAACTTTGCATTTGGGAGATGGGTTGATTCTAGGAGTCCCTGTAGAATCCTCCCTGACAATGGAACCCAAGACCAACTGAAATCTCAGGATTCCATCCTGTAGAGACCAAGGCAAGAGGTAGTCTCCAGGAAACAGAAGCATTTGACCAATGAACTTAGGGGAGAGAATCGTTACCCTTGGCTCACGGATACAAAAGCAGAGCATTAATAAATCTACTCCCTCCAGTGTCTAATCTTAGATGACACAAAGACTGTGGCATCCAGACAGTAGGTGACAAGAGACATTCAGCTCATAGGCTGGAGACATCACCCAGATTCTTCAGAAAATAGAGGCTGTGCTCTGTCCTTTTAGGGATGCTAGAGTTATAGGTAGAGGCTGAGTTAGGAAGGATTGACAGACAATTCTGTCTTCATCACACTAGCTATTTGTGGACAACCCCTCACCCAAGAAGCTGTAATACTCCTTTGAGAGGAGCAGAGGGCCTCCAATATCCCACCGAGGATTATGCTTCTTTGTTTTCCAGACCGTGAGCTTGGAAGCCACTGCATGTCCCTCGGCGTTCTTTGTCATATAGCCACAGTGCAGGAGGAGAGAAGCATGTGTCAGGCCACACGTGTGTGCCTGACCTCCCGGCAGAGCTACTCTCTCAGGTGAAACAGAAGGTAGGCAGGCTCCCGGACTTTTAGAAGCACTTAGATGTCTGTGGCAGAGCACCCGACACCACTGTCATGCCCTGACTTCCCGTCAGGGCTGGCACTCCTCCCTAGATGATGGGTTTCTTGATGGGAAACAGTGTTGGGGGATATTATACTAGGAAATCAAGTTTTTTTGTGCACTCTTAGTTACTGGCACTGTTTGGCCTTCATAAGCAGTCATCATGCAGACAGACCTACATCTGTACTAGCGTCCATCTGAGTGAGGATGAATTGCTGCCCCTGGTAGGGTTCTGGGGTCAGGTGCAAGGATGTGTGATCAGGTGCTAGCTCATCTCCTTAAGGATCCATAACATACTACGTGGTCAGCATCGCTCTCTTCCGATGGCTGCTGGCATAGTCACCTGGGGCAGTTACAAGGTTGATCTGGGGAGGTGGTCTACACTGCTGGCTCAGGTACAGCCTCCTTCCTGTGACTATCATCACTCTGTACCTGCCCAGTGGTGGCTGATGGAGATGCTGGCTGACACACCAGGAATACATCATTCATCTTACCTGACTGGTTATCTCCTCCTCTGCTATGGATGCTTTTGGTGGCTTTAATGGGAGACCTCCAGGAAACCTTCTTCCCTTTCCCACTCCCACTGTGCCTACTCCATAGACAGGCTTTCTGTCCATGACTTCCATAGGTGTCTTTAAGTAACACACAGGGCCCTCGTGATATGCCGGGGCACATAAGTTGAATGCAGCCTGCATCAGTGGCTAATCCCCTACAGAGCTCTCCATCAATCTGGATCCTATTAAAAGCAGGTAGCTTAGGCTGGCAAGATGGCTCACTGGGTTAGGGTGCTTGCTGCCAAACCCGATGACCTGAGTTCTATCCCAGGTACCCACATGTCAGAAGAACTAACTCTAGCAAGATGTTCTCTGACCTCCATACATGTGCCATAGCGTATGCATGCTTGAGTGAGTATACACATATACACTCACGCACATGCAGACTTGTACAAAAATAAAAAGGTAATTTCTCCAGTTACCCGCTAGTATCCCACCTGTGTGACATTAGACACTACCCCAAAAAGTCAATGCCCACCAAACACTGTCTTTCTCCCTACAGAGAAAAAGTATATAACAATGTGTATTTTACCTTAGAGGGTATGTCCTAGAACTCTAGACCCCTAGATCCTCCCCAAATACCCATATATGGACAAGCCCTGGCTCTCATAGCTTTCTCCCTCGGCTTCCCCTAAACCTTTCTAGAGCACCTGAAGTTTTCTGAGTTTTCCTCACCAGGAACAACTTACAAACCACCATCCCTATGGTGAGCCAGTGTGGTGGCCCACAGAATCCCATGGAGGTCCATCTGAACTAGACTATGGAAGACGTCCCCATCCCTAGAGTGAGATAGCAGATGTGTTCCTGCTATGTGAGGGTGAGGAAGAAATGTGTTTGCTTGAGCTATAGCCTCACCCAGGTGCCAAAGGCAGTTTGACCTGCTCCAGTAAAATGGCCACCTCTGGCATGGAAACTGCCGTCGATATTGCCACCCCGGGTCAGTGTATGCTCACCCATGGTCACTCGTAAGATTAATTTCATGTTAGCAGTAGGGCAGGGGCACTTACTCTTCATCCTGTGAGTTGGTAATGTGGCACTAATCTCTACAGTTTTGCCCGGAATGTGCCAATAATTCCTCCAATTTATTATCTTGTCTGACCTGCAGGGTAGTTTCTGGGCCTCCCACTTGGCCCATCCAGCCATAATGGGCCTTTATTCAACTGGTTGTGAGAGACCGTGTGGGAGGGCTCTGCAGGCTCTGCTTCATTTCTATCCCCGTTACATACTCACAGACCAGTGAGATAACTTCAGGTGGCCAGAGACCCCATGGCACCCTTCTGGTCCATTGTTGGTGTCAGGCCAGATCCTGCATTGAAGAGTCTTCAGGTCCCTGTAGAAGGATGGGTAGTAGTATCATGCTCCTGCTCTGGCATTGGGAGGCCCTTTCTCCAGGAAACCTTCTTCCCATCCCCTAGTGGCTTCTGGCTGTGGGAAATGACACATCTGCAAGTCAGGAGAAGTCTGATGCTTCCCTTTGCTTACTGTCTCTTGAGCATTTTTTAAAAGACATGTTCAGCAACTCCCTTGGCAGCTGCCCATCTTGGCTGACTGGTCAAGGCCTAAGGTACCACCCTAGCCTTGCTGCCCACAATGCCTCTGAGATGGAAGTGCCACCTCTGGCCTCTCCTCTTCCTGAATCCTGTTCTACCCAGGGCCACCATCATCAGCCCCAGCCCACCGAGGGAAGCTACTGTGAAATTTCTTGCCAATTCGTTCCTCTCTAACCAATGGCTGCAAATTTAACTTGGCTGGGTCTCCCAGGGCGCTAGTTCCATATAAGTCACTTTATAAAGTCCAGGTGTCAGATTTTAGTGCATCCGTTGGGAGGGGGATGTCCCCCATGTAACCCACAGCCACAGCACAGAACTCTGTCCTAGACCAATGCCTGCCTGAGACTCAGAGCCCTCTTTGGTATTGTGCTGGAGAAGCTGATTTGCTTTATCATACTGTCATGACCAAGGTCTGTTTGGACCAGTTACAGACAAGGGCCTAGGTCAAGAATCAATGTCCCCGTATCAACACACTTGACCCCATGCAGAGTTCTCAACACCTCCCTCTCCTATCCATCCATGGCAACATCTACTGCTGAATTCACTGCAGAACCCAGAGCCTTATCTTCTGTGAACACCTCCTGCCCACATGCTACAGGTGAGCGAGTGCTTTGACCACTGTGATGCTACTGCATGCCATAGTTACTGCCTCTCAACTCATCACAGGCAGTGAGATTCTAATTGATCAAGTCCAACCAGCAAATCCCCATCCGAAGGGCCGAGCTCTAGTGTTGCCACTAAAATGAACACTGTCTTTTTCCTCTGCTCCCCCCTCAAAAGCAGAGCCTGAGACAATGGCAGGGCTGACGTCCTCTTGCTGCCTGAGGAAGCACAGCCTGGGACAGGAGGGGGTAGGGAACCACTCCAAGGATGCATTACGGAGCCGGCTGCTGCTGAGTACGACTGATTGCTCAATCTTGCAAGACCATTTCCAAAAGCTGTATGTCTCAGGAACATCTGCTGGGAGGGAGCAAGAGGGAAGAATTTTCTACTCGCTCCCATTTTCCATTGATCAAAGTTTTGCCTCGCTGGCCATTAACTCCCAGGCACTTTTGGTTTGTGCACAGTGGGTGCTGAGCAGAGTTCTCGGCATCTGCTTCTCAAAAGAGAAGCCTGGAGCTTTGAGGCAAGGGGGCCCAGGGCACCTGAGGCGGGCAGTAGCAAGAATGTCTATTTTTACCTGCATGCTGTCAGTAAGGATACTAAGAGCTGGGAGTTGCTGATGTTCTAGAAAAATGGAGGCAGAAGAGGCTGAGAGGGACATGAGCCAGGACGAAAGGGGTCATGGGAAAGAAGAGGGAATGGGGGCTTAATGGTATATGGGTTTTGTTGTTGTTGTTGTTGTTGTTTTATTTTGTTTCATTTCTTTTAAGGCAACTAGTTTCCCAAGTTTTCTATTAAAGTTCACATCATGCACATTAAAGAATCCAAATATTGCCCCTGGGTGCCCACTGGCTTGTGACAGTTATGCAACTGGGCCAGGAGAAGAGAAGAACCAAGTGCCAAGGGCCTGAAACCCAATTTTCTGCACCCCGGACCAGTGTTCTTGCTCTTACTTTTAGAAGATGGGGCTTAACATTCATGGCTTCTACTGAGCTCAACAGTCTGTCCAGAGACCAAAGATTATCATCCTCTGTCCCACTCAGGGCCCAGACTGGCTCTCAACCTCTGAGGACTCAGTCCTTTATTCCCACTGATTCTCAGCCTCTTTGGCTTGGCTGTTGAAGCCGGCAGATTTCCACCACAGCGCCAGCCTGAGACCCATCAATCCTGCTTCCCCATTGCAAAGGACACCCAGAGTGAGGGATGAAAGGCCCTGGCCATGAATCATCTCCCTTACCTTTCTCCATCTCTCAGCCCGCTTCTCGGAGCCAGAAGATAAATGTCTACAGAGTCTCACCTGCTTTCCTGAATAATTTCCCTTTAAAAGAGGCCACTTATCAGTAATTCATTACTTACCTTTGTTAGCACAAAAAGGGCCTGTGAAGTGGGTTGGGGAGGTGGAACTTCTTGCTCCTCCCATTATCCCTCTGCTGTGGGTGAGCCCCCAACCTCGGCTGGCTGGCCTTGTTGCTTGTGGAGCAAGGCAAACTGGGGCTTAGTGGGGCTGCTCCAGCTGGTGGTACCCACCCCAGCAGATGGCATACAGCTGTTTCTGGTGACATCTGGATGAGCACAGTCAGATCCAGTTGACAGTTTCCTTTAATCTTGAATTAAATGTCACATGTTGGCTCTTTCTTTTATGGCCTGCGTACGCATCTGTCTGTGTTGTCTGTAACTACAGAGTAAGATATTACTGACCAGGGACCACTTCTTGGAGAGCCAGTCTTGTCCCCACTCCTTCTCTGTTTGTTAGAGCATAAAATTATCCCTACAATGGGAATGAGGGACCCGGAACTGTTCAGCATCAAAATGACAAGACAAAGATCATTGATCAGAGCCCATTCTGCTACCTTCAGTAGCTACAGGAATGTGGCATCAGACTGGGTACCAAGTACTGGGTATTAGGTACTGGGCACTGAGTGGTGATGATTTCAGCCATATATGATGTCCCAAATGCCATCCCAAGAAGGTGACCATGTGGGGGTGAGAACTAGCCCACCCTGTCACCCTGCACAGAGAAGGGGGGCTAAGGAGAGGACTGCAGATTCCAGCTTAGTCAGTCTGTAGAGTAGGGCCTGGTCTTGTACATCACTATAAGGGGACCAGGAAGAAGCGACTCTTCTCTGAACCGAATTGCGTGTGTCTAAGCCCTTTCCTACTTCTCATTCCCAAAAGTGCCTCATCCTACAAGTTCCATAGCATGTAGCATTCATGGCACACAGCACTCAAGGACAGTTTACCTAGCTCTTTTGTATCAGAGACACTCTACATCAATTAAAGGGGTATCTGTGAAATCATAAAACTGATCAGTTTGTGCCTCGGATCAACTTGACTGTCTTCTCATTGCCTTTGGTCTCAGGTCCCAAGTCCTGACCATGACCTGGGGGTGTGTAACCTGGCTTCCAACCCCTCCTGACTCATCGTGCTCCATCCCATCCCTGTTTATATTATACACACGTCTTCATGCATCGTAACAGGAAAGCTACTTGCCTTTTTCTACCGTGGAGTCTTTGTACACATTGGTCTCTCTCCACAAAATGGCCTCTCTGCAACCCCAGCCTCCCATTTAGTTAGGCTCTGTTCTCTTTCAGGTCTCAGCCTTAGAGCCAGGTCCTCATGAAAGCTCTCCTGCTGTATCAGACTAAACCAGACGCCATGTGATCTTCCCACCGTACCCTTCAGCCATTCAGTGAGCTTTGTATCCCTTCGCTTTACTAGACTCACATTCATGAAATGAGGTCTGAGTATGTTGCTACTGCTGGCCCTGAAGTGAGTACAGGGTCTGCCAGAGGGACCTCTGTGGAATGAACAAATGAGGCCCGACCATGACTTACACAGTGGGCCCCATAGCAGGTTCCTTGTTCCCAGTCTATGGCTCTTCCTCTCCCATCAAAGACCTCTGTCCTTGAAGAGAGCACAGCCATAGCGTCTCTCCTAGTCTTTTCTGGTCCCTGGCAGTGCACAGTCCCTCTGGGACCTCACACCCACCTCTGTTTTGCTTCAGAGTGAATTAAGTTACCTTAATGACTCAGGACCCCAGTTCCCTGAGCTCTTTCTGCCATGAAAAGCTTCTGACAGCCCCCTGCTCCATGTCTGTCACCCATGGCTGCTCCAGGTCCTCTCAACCACAGCTCCCACCCGTTCACAAGCAAAGTCCCAGAGATCCTGCAGCTCCCCAGACCCCAGCCCAGGGTCATGGTCTCATCCAGACAACACAGGCATCGGTCACTATAGATGCTGCATTTGCAATTCAGTTGCTCTCTTCTTCCTGTCACCAGCAGACCTGAAGGGGACTAGAATTCAGCATGATTTTAAGGAGGTCTGTTTATCTGGCCATTTGCCACAGGATGGTAGTGAGATGACTGGAATCCTGGCTGCAGGAGGCAGCTGTCCAATGACATCCATTAATATTCTTTTCTGGGAAGCCTGAATGAGGTTGTGCCATCATTTGCATAGATTAGCATATCCTGTGCTGCCATCTATCCCAGGGTCTGCAACCTCTGTCCAGGAACCACACTGGCTAGCGGGCTGGTTTTCTTTGGCAGATAGCCATGTCCTCCCCTTAGCTCTTTGCTGTGAATACAGCGGCTGTGTTCCCACCTTTTAAAGCCCCTCAGAAGGGCTCTTCAGCTTTCCACTTTTGAGGAATGAAGGCACAAATGTATCTCACAGCTCTGTATCCCCGGGACAGGGTGGCAAGCCTTCTAGCCCTCTGTATGCCGAGTGGAGAAGGCTTGGCAACCTGGCATTTGTGTGTGCATCCAATGAGTAATTTATTGAGCACTTCCTGTCAGTGCTGGGCGTGACTGGGGATGAAAACAAGGTAGATAGGTCACCCTGGCACTAGCTCAGGCATTGCCTATCAAACCCAAAGATCCCCTATCCCAGACCCAGTCTCTCCCATGTCAGTTCTTGTAAATCTGGCTACCCTGTGACTCTATCTTCAACACAATCACCTACCTCTATCCATCAGGAGTCCTTTGGCTACTTGATGTCAGTGACACCTGGACTTTAGCAAGGTAAGAGCCCTTCTTGTTTGGGGGTCAGGGTAGGTACAGATGTGGACCACACCCAAAGACCAGTGGAGAAGCTGAAGTCCAACAGTGATTTTTCTTTCTTAAGCTTCTTCTCCAAGAACACGGCAGGCAGACAGGGAAACACGGAGCACAGGGTGAGTGAGACACGAAGGTTAGCTGTGAGAAGCACACTCCCAACTGGGCCCCCTCTGGGCAGCGAGAGGTCTCTGCCCTTGTGTCTTGGCCTTTCTGATCTGAATTGTCTCGGTCAATTGCCAAGCAGTTATGGGGCACTCCCTTTTCCAGTTCCGTGCAAATGGAGGCTGTGTGACATATGCCTCCCGCAGCCTCTGCTCCCAATTTCTGTTGGCCTTGTGTCCTCTCATTGCTCTGGAGTAGAAGCCACTCTTCTGGGATACCGCTCTCCCAGAGTGATCCTCCGTGCACTGTGTTCTCACATGCTCTCCTGCCTTCTTACCCTCAACTGCCTGTCCACTCCACCCGCCTTTTTGCCGATGGAGGTTGGTACCCATCTCTTCCTGCCTGTGCCATTACTGCAGCCTCTCAGCCAGCCTCCTCATTGTAATCCAGCTTAATCCAGTGCTAGATTGAAATCCCTAAAATAAAGTCTCACCGGCACCCTCGGGGCTTGCTGTGCTTCTCAGAAGGCAAGCCCACGTCTCACGCTGCACATCCACATCTGAATGGTGGCTCTACAAGTGACCATAACCGCAGGCAGCGTCTCTACATTCCTTAGTACATGACCAACTCTGACTTAAGCATTTGTACTATCTCATTTAATTCGTTATGCACTCCTAGAAGGAAGTGACTGCTTTTCAATTTTCTGATGTATGACGTAATTAAGAATTCTGCCCAGGGGGCTGCAGAGATGGCTCAGAGGTTAAGAGTACTGACTGCTCCTCCCAAGGTCCTGAGTTCAATTCCCAGCAACCACATGGTGGCTCACAACTATCTGTAATGGGACCTGATGCCCTCTTCTGGTGTGTCTGAAGACAGCGACAGTATACTCACATACATGAAATAAATAAATCTTAAAAAAAAAAAAAAAAAAAAGAACCCTGATCAAAGCCAAACAGACAGTAAATAGCAGAGATGGGAGTTGAAGCCATGAAGTGGGAGGGACCTTAGAGCCCACACTTTCAGGAACCAAGCAGAAATGTATTCCTGGAGGCATAGTAGTTAGTGCGTGTCATGTAAGTCAGTATCCGCATCCTTCAAACAGGAAGTGAAACGAGTAGTTATTCCACACTACACATCACCAGGTGAAGACACTGGCATCTGCTAGAATGGTTGCCCTGCCTTCTCAACAGCAAGGCTAGTATAATGGTTAGACGTGGGCTGCAAAGTCAGATACGAGTCTGAATCCTGCCACTATTTACTGGGCATGGAGCTTTGGAAAAATTACTTTAAAAGCCCTGTGACTTTTGCTTCTACTTCTAAAAATGGGGCTAAAAGTTGCCATTACTGTAGGTAAAATGAAGGTAAGTGCATATGGGGATGTTTCAACTACAGCCATAGTCTTTTTAGTAGGAGATGGCCCTGTGTCTCCCTGTGCTGGTAGACAGTATAGTCTGTGGGGGAAGGTTTAAGTGTACAAGGAGGGGGCTCTTCTCTGCCAGTTAAGACAACAAGTGGATGGGTGAGGGCAGAAAAAGAGGGAGGGAGTACATTCTCTGTAAATAGAGGGTCCTGGGAAGTAGAAGACCCCAGATCCAGGACAGGTTGGAGAGACAGCAAAGAGGGAAGTCTACTACCTGATGCAGTCCTCACTCACACAAGGCCTTGCTGAGACACCTCGGCTCCCTCCTCCATTTGGCATGAAGCACAGCACACAGCAAGAACTGATGAAGTCGGTTCTTAAGACTTAAAACACTGCAAACACATTTGTATTCTTTTTACTCGGCACCAGTTATGTCCCCTGTTCCCCCAACCCTAACCCCTGATTCTCAGATGTTTAGCAAAAACCAGACTATCTTCTCCAAAATGTAATTTTGTGGATGAATGCGTCTTTAAAATATTACGCTCTGGTCAAACCTTTGAACAACTATTTTTCTTTACTGACTTCTCGATTCAGTGGGTCCAGGCTGAGAAAACCTACCTGGAAGCCAAAACCACTGTAACAACACATGTAGGACACATATTCCAGCTGACTGGGAGTAAGGACTGGGCCAACTTTGACCTTTAGCTTAGGAGCCCTTAGCCCCATCCACAGGCGGGCTACATGCTCCACCACTGCAGACTAGGTTCTGGTACCTCTGAAGGTGTGTGTCCTAGCTCGGCCACTGACTGTGTGAAATGAGGCAAGGTGTCAGGCCTTTGAGGCTGGGCATCTCATCTGTAAAATAGGGTCATCCTATGTCATAAGATTATTATGAACATCTCTCCCCTTCTCTTTCTTGCTTTCATATTTGGCTAACACGGCCATCTTTACCTGGAAAATGTCCCTTGTGTCTGTTCACTTAGCACTTTGTAGGATCAAATACATCATCTTATAAAGACAGGCAATTCTTATCTTTCAATGAAAATAAAATTTTTAATTACGTGATCTATGATCTTATTTCATCTGAAATAAGGAAGAATTAGCACTTAGCATCTTTCAGATGAGGAAACAGCTAGAAGGCCAAGTCAGTGGGGCTAGAGAGATGGCTCAGAGGTTAACAGCACTGACTGTACCTCCAGAGGTCCTGAGCTCAGTTCCCAGCAACCACACGGTGCCTCACAACCATCTGTAATGGAATCTGATGCTGTCTTCTGGAGTGTCTGAAGACAGTGACGGTGCACTCATATAAATAAATAAATAAATAAATAAATAAAAATAAAAAGACTGGCCAGGGTCCCACAGCTGGTACTTATCAGAGGCAAAGGCAGGGCTCAAACTGAAGCATCTGACCAAACCTGGGCCCCCCAAATTTAAGAAAACTAGATGGAGGCGTCCCTGTAGTGACATTTACCAGAACTGGCTCAAATGCAGCTCTCAGAGAGCTATGGCTTCTGAGAAGAAGAGGGTGGTCCAACTCCATGCTCAGCATCTACTGGAGCCAACAGCCAGGAGACAGAGCTCTTTCCCTTTCCCTCTCCTGCTGATTGACAGGAAGAAGAGAAGCAGGTGAAGGTGGGGCTTAGTGTAATGTCAGGACCAGCAGAGGATGTGCCAAATGCACTATCTCCAGACATGTACGAAGGAAGAGACTGCTCTGCTGGGACCAGCTTTGTCAAGAGAGGTGCAGATCCTGGCGTGGGGGGGGGGGGGGGGGGGGGGTGTGGTTGTGTAGCCCAGGCTGAGCTTGAACTCACAATCCTCCTACCTCTGTCTTCTCTCCCCAGGGAAGGGGTTCTAGGCTCATGCCACCCTGCCTGCCTAGATGATTCCCTAAAGGATAGACAGGGGGAGGCAGAAAGGGAGGAGCATGAATGAGAACAAAGAGTAGCATACACATAGGAAGATGTCACGGGAATCCCGGTTTATCTAAAGCACTAGGAAAAAGAAAAGATGGATGCACAGAGGCTTGGGGTGTTTAGGTCACACAGATGAAAGCACCAGGATTCAAGCGCTAGCCTGATTCACCTAGAAGTCCACAAAAACCACAAGAGGTGACAGAATAACAGAGGAGGTGCGTGACTTTCAGGGTTGATGTGGGCTTATGAGGTAAGAGGCAGGCATAGAGTATAGCCTTCGTGTGGAGACCCAAACACATGGTCTATTGATGTGATGAGATGG
>JADRCD010104291.1:0-10470 GCA_019843815.1 Montemys delectorum | reverse complement strand
TCTTTCTCTCTCTCTGTCTCTGTCTCTCTCTGTCTCTGTCTCTCTCTCTCTGTCTCTCTCTGTCTCTGTCTCTGTCTCTCTCTCTCTCTCTCTCTCTCTCTCTCTCTCTCTCTCTCTCTCTCTCTCTCTCTCTCTCTGCTCTTCTGTCTCCTTCCTACCTACCATTCACCCTCCCATCATCAGCCTTTCCCAACCATGCTGCCACTCACCCTTCTGAATGGCATCCATCATGAACCATAGAAGAAAACCCAGGAGCTGAAACTCTGCTTGTTGGCCTGCCGTGAGCCTGGCCTCAGCTGCTGTTGCAGTCCTGTAGAAGCTCTGGCTCTGGCTGTCCTTCCCTATGTATGCACATACTCTTCATTCTGTCTGGAGCAACGCCCCCTCTCTCCCTTTCACCTTTTCTGCAACTGTGAACTTCTCGTTCTTTCTTCATGACTTCCCTCTTCAATTTTTTTGACACTAAATTATCTTATATTTTATTTCATATGTTCAGATGGAGTCCCATTGTGTGTCCCAAGCAGATGAAAAATTCATGGGTTGCCATGAACCTCCTCTTTTAGCCTTCTGATGCTGTGCCTCTGTGTAGCTTTGACACCAGCGTTAGCTTTTCCAGAGGGATTATTCTCCCCATCTTGAAGCCAAATAACACTTTCTTGACTGGACCTTCTTACTTTCTTTAAAATGGTTATGTTTGTCATCACCCTCCAGTCCACAAGCTCCTGGGCATGACCATCTGCCCTCCCTGCTTGCAACCACAAGTTAACTATTCCCCACTCTTCCACTCTTCATGCCTGTCTGCTCTGTCCTTCCTCCACTCTCTACAGTTCTCTCCACTGTCCTGCCTCTCTCCTTTAGCTGAACCACAAGGAGCAGAACTCATAAACCCTCCATACTTCTTACAATGTTTTTTCTGGAAACTCTGTTCCCAAGCCCAGTCCTCAGTCATTGCTCCTCCTCTTCAGTTACACCGGTTCTTGTTTCCTATGCCTGTGGGCAATTCCATCCATCTAACGAGCACTGGCTATTTATTCTGTGTCCTTAGGAAGACAATATCAAACATTCTTGACGTTTCATATGTTCTCCTTGTGGTCTCTCTCATGGGTTATGCACAACCTTGTAACAAGCCATTATCATGTAGGACACATTGCTCTGTTCCTGTGTCTTTAATTGTTTAACAGTGGCCCTTCTTAAATCCATTCACCCCCCTTCTCTATGCCTTTGTTCTTCACCACTAGCCACCTGTGAACTAATGCTAGGGTGGCTGAGTTCACCAATGAAATGAGGATCCTTGGGCAGTGAACAGGGAGCAGTTAATAGTTTTACCAGGGCAGGAGATATGAACTGGGGACTTCCCTGGCCAATCAGTGCATCTGTCCTCCTCAAATACGAACTTGTCACTTGAATTCTCCTATATGGGGACCCCACACTCAAGTGCTTTTCTGTGGTATGGTGTTCGTTCTGGCCCCAGTACTTTGCAGTAAGTTGTTACTGCTTCGGATTCATATTATTTCTCCTACAGTTTACCCACCCCAAGATCTCCTGGTACAAATTCTTTGTCTCATCTGCTATATCATAGATATTGGAGATTTTTAGAATTTATCTATTTATTACATTCTCACCAAACTTTCTCCTCCCTCCTCTCCTTGAAGTCCCTCCCTACCACCTCCCCTCTCCCATTCCTCCTCCATTTCCCTTCAGAAACGGGCAGGCCTCCCAGGGATGTCAACCGAATAACAGGTTACCATAGGACTAGGCACATCCTCACCTCATGTATCAAGGTTGGACAAGGCGACCAAGCAGGAGGGAAAAGGTTCCAAAAGCAGACAAGAGTGAGAGACACAGCTGCTCCCACTGTTAGGAGTCCCACAAGAACACCAAGCTACACAACCATATTATGTAGGGCAGAGGGCATAGGCCATACAGGTTCCCTGATTATTGGTTCAGTCTCTGTGAGCCCCTGTGTGCCCTGCTTAGGTTGGCTCCGTGGCTCCACACTTTTGTGGTGTTCTCAACCCCTCTGGCCCCTACAATCCTTCATCTCCCTCTTCCTCAGCATTCCTGAGCTCTGCCTAATGTCTGGCTGTGGGTCTCTGCATCTGTTTCCATCAGTTGCTAGATAAAGCTTCTCTGATGACAGTTGGGCTAGGCTCCTGTCTACAAGTATAGCCAAATATCATTAGGAATCATTTCATTGACTTTTTTTTTTCTTTTTTCCCACTTGTGTTTGGTTCTATTCTAGGTCTCTGGTTCATCCAGCCACTGCTTCCTGGCCATTCGGCAGTGTCAGGCCTCAGATCCCGCTCATGTGGTGGATCTCAAGCTGGACCTGTCATTCGTTGGCATTTCCTCAATTTCTGTGCCACCTTTCCTTCAGCACATCTTGCCAGCAGAACAAATTGTAAGTCAAAGCTTTGTGGATGGGTTGGTGTCCCAGTCCCTCCACTCGAAGTCTTGCCTGGTTACAAAAAATGGCCAGTTCAGGCTCTGTATCCTCCACTACTAAAAGTCTTTACTAGGGTCACCCTTATAGACTCCAGGGAGTTTCCATTGCACTAGATTTTACCTCACTCCTGAAATGACCTGCATTTCCAGTGTATGCGCGCACACACACACACACACACACACACACACACACATCCCTGATCCCTGTGTTGGAGATGTTTGGTGTTGGTGTTGTTTTTCATTTGTGCCTTCTTCTATCCATTCCTTGCCTACAGGAAGCGACTGCACTTCCCAAGTTCAAAATTACTTCTCTCCTCATAATCAAATCCCACATGAAAATGTCTCTTCCTTAGGAATTTTTACCAAGACTTTGAAGACTCAAAGGAGCAAACACTCCTCCAAAAGTGGAGTTCAGCTCTTCGGCTTATTCATTTCGCACTTTTTAGAAGAGAAGCCAGGGAGGAGGGATGGTGATCCTGCCTCCCCGGAATGGTCCTCACACTGAAACCTCTAAGCATTTTGTGGGCAGAATTCACTTCACACCTCTGTATGTTTCCAATCCCAACATCTGCATTACTACAAGTAACGTTTCTGTTAAGAAGGAAGGCTCACTGATTTCAGATGTTCGTGGTGTCATCAAAAGATCTCTGTAATCTGTGTCTCTGAAGGCAGTGACACATCCTAGTCCCTGTGTGTGGCTGAGAAAAAGGTTTATCTGCTCAAGCCAGGAACTGACAGAAAGAGGCAGAAGTCCCATAATCTCCTTTGAGCACATACCTCCCAAACCAACAGAGCTCCCACTGGGCTCCACCCTTTAAAGGTCTGTACCCAGTCTCCCCATTTTTGAGACCAAGCCATTACACATAGACCGTTTAGGGAGCTCACACAAACCAACCGTGGCAAGAGCTGAGAAGACATTAGAGAGACATGAAAGTTCCCCGGGTGGGTGAGCAGGATGCTGTTAGGATGTTGTTGTATTTTAACAACAATATTATCAGAGATGCTAGGGACTTTCGAGTAAATAATGTACACTTAGTTAAAACTTCTTTCTACAATGTTTAATAGTTTTAGAGCTTGCCAAAACCAATAATCCGTATTTTCTGTTCTCTCTGATAGTTTTCAGATTCAACAACCGTTAGTCCTCAGAGTCAGCAGATTTAGAGTTCGGTGCCATTCTCAGCCTCTGATGAGAACTCCTCCCCACCTAACCTGCTCCCTCTTCTGGCCAACCCGGAGAGCGCGCGGAGGGACAGGCTCAAGTCTCCTCCCTGACAAGAAGCAACAGGGTAAGCAAGCCCATCTACCAGACACGAGATCAGCCCCGCTTCAGAAAACTAATTATCCCATTTACTTTAATCGGTTTTGCGCGTTTCCTAGCAGGAGTGTACCCATCCTCGTTTGCCGCCACTGCATATGGGGAGCAGCCGCGCCCTCTCCCGCTGGATGTAGCCAACGCTGTGGCCAAGGTGATCTATCTCTTCTCGCCTGCCGGCTGTAAGCCCCGGTGCGGTGCGGAGCTCTGCCAAACCGTGGAGGAAGGAGGCGACAGTTCGGGTCATTAGAAAGAATTGCCAAAAAGCGCTCCGAAAGTGCACAATTAATTTCGGCTGTCAAAACAGATACTGGAGGAGCGCTTTTAGATTGCACACATTTTTTTTCCTCCTCCAGCAAATCCCAGGCTTTGCAGGTGATCCGCCATGGAGCAGATTCTAGGGATACTTTTGAGACTATATCACACAGTGGTTTGTGGGCGGTGGGCGTAGGGATCCAGTGGCCTACTGTAGAACCAGCTTGGACTTTCTCATGGTATAGCCACAGGACTTCTCTAACTTATTTAACTTCTCTAACCAGGGATATATTGCACAGGTAGACAGAGGAAGATAGGAGGGGCGTGCATGAAGGGCACTTACTGAGGTAAATAAATAAGTGGGTGGCTAGGGTGGAAGAGATGTCTACTGATCAAGCCTGCGTTTTATTCACAGAACCCACCTTAAGAAAAAGCCACGTGGGGTTCTTTGCTGGTAACTCTAGTCCTTGAGGTTCCCTGGCCGGCTCTAGCTTACCGAATAAGAGCATTCCAGGGCAGTAACAGACCGTGTCTAAAGAGGGAAGAAGGATTGTTCTGGTTGAGGAATGATGTGTGAGGTTGGTTTCTTTCAGACTTACTACTGACACTGAATAGACAGTAGAGACATACATACATAGATAGATAGATAGATAGATAGATAGATAGATAGATAGATAGATAAATAGATAGATAGATAGATAGAGTTGCTGGTAATATTATTGTGGATTCCCTGTTTCTCTTGAAATGGAGTCTGTTGTTTTTCCCCTCTTCCTGAGTGCCTAGTACCTTAACAATCCACCCTCCCCCAGCCCCCACCCTACACTTTTTTCTCTGAGGATCAGCTCCTTTCAGGAGCACTTGCTGGTAAGCAGTAATTTATGGTCTCAGTACCCATGCTCCTTGTGAATGTAAAAGCGCAGAGTAAAGAGAATTCTTCTATGATTGTTCCCCCACTGTGAGGTTGTAGGGTAGATGACACATACATAAGTTAAATGGAATTTGGGGAAGCAAGAAACAGAGTATTTTTAAAAATTAAAAGTTTCTTATAACTCTTTAAGAAAATGCATCTGTGTCAACACAATAAAAATAATATCGCAGCCTACTGGTTTTCATCTGCTAGCCCTGGGGAAGCCCCGGGTCCTTAACCCTTTCACTGACAATGCTCTTTGGAAACACATGACTAATGGACCCTCAGCTCAGCACCAGTGACAGGGACTGTCTCCTCTTCTTTGGTCATGATTCCCCAGTAATTCAAGAAAGGTTTATCTTAGAGATGTATTGCACAATAGTAATCATTATCCAGGACAATTCATATTCATAACTAAGAAGAGTATATATTTGTCTGATTTGATTTACAGAAAATAAAAACCTTTTCCATGTTTCTGGCTGTTCTTTCTGTGTTCCCACTGGCGTGTCCCATACAGGCAGGAACAATTTACGTCAACTGTCTTCTAACAGACTGTGGAGCTGGGCAATGGTCCAGGCCTATCATCCCTGCCACTTGGGTGGCTAAAGCAGGGGGAGTTGGGAGTACAAGGCATGCTGGGCTATAGAGTAAGTCATAACTGGTCTCGGCATCTTAGTGAGACTCCGACTTAAAAGGAAAGGAAGAGGGAGGCGCCCTTGTTCAGAGGACACTTGCAAATGGATGAGGCCTTGGGTTCCAAATCGTGGAGCCTGGCTATACATGCTAGTCTTGTTGGCTCTCAAGACAGTCAGCACTCCACACATGCACCTCCATTTTCTCTTTTTCTTCATGATCATAGAACCTCCATTTATTTCTCTGTGACCAGTGAACAGACACACTGCCCACTTCCGTCTGTAGCCCAAGACTAAAGACAACCAATGAGATGGAAGTGTGTCTGATGAGCTTTCTCAGAACGGCTCCTTAAAGGCAGCAGATGCCTCATCTTTCTCTTTCTTGCCTACTCCATTGTCTATGAGATGACCAGAACTCTAGCTCTTATCTTGGACTACGTAGCAAACTTGAGAATTAAACCTTGTCATTTAAGTGATGTAAAAGATACTTTGTTGACTAAGAAATCACCATAGCAACAGTGAAAGAGCAAACTCTAGGCTGTGCTCTCTATTTTTATGAAAGGAATAGAGGATTTGGTTTAAGCTGCAGTTGTCTGCAGGGTTTCAGTTTGAAACAGATGAACGTGATCCTACGAGCCATACTTATTTTTTGCTTTACTGTTTTGGTACCAATATGAATGTCCTGCTTTGGTGTATATGAGAATCTGTTTACATAGCTCACTTTCCCAATATAGTGTAGTATGACTGATTGCTATGGCCATGTCCAACCTTTAAGGTGAGTTATTGAAACATGAGTCTAAAGTTTGCCCTGTTAGGCTAATGCAACCTATGTCACAAACCAATTCTCAAAGGACACCATTAAATTTACATAGAAGAACAGCTTTGTGATCACACATCCTTACTCACCTTGGACACTTGTCTCACCAAGGAGAAGTTAAATAATGAGTGAAAACCAGGAAAGTGTCATTCTTGTATGAGGGAAACTTGTCTCCACCTCTTCTGCCTGCTGTTTGGAGTCAATAACATTGCTAATCTCATTGTGCAGTTATTTCAGCAGTTTTTTTTAGAGACATTGTTATTTAAGGTTGCGTTCATTCATAGTGCTGAGCTCCAACCCTGCCATATGGCAAATTAACAAAAGGTATGCATAACTATTTAATGAAAGGATGGTGCATTAAAATGAGCATTTTCATTCCACTACATCATCAGTCAAAAAGGAATGTTACATCTGGAGAAATGTCTCAGCTGTTAAGAGTTCACCACTGCTCTTGCAGAGGACCAGGACATGGTTTGCCTAACTGACATCAGGCAACTCATAACTGCCTGGAATTCTAGCTCTAGGGGATCCAATGATGTCCTCCTGCCTCCACAGACACTTACATGGACGTAAAAATACACACACAGGCACAGTCATAGTCACACATAGATAAAAATTTAAATATTTTTTTTGATAATTGTCATGAGTCTGGAAAAGAATGGCTTAGCAGGTGAAAATGCTTACCCCCAAGTGTTACAGTTTGGGTTTGGTCTCCAGAATGTACATGACAGAAGGAAAGAACTGACTCCTTCGGGTTATTCTCTTACCTCTAGACACAGCTATAACATTCACACATGTATACACACACACAAACAAACAATGAAAAGTATAAAAATTAATGAGTTGTATTTCAAAATCTATCCAAAATAAAATAACGATCATCATTACAATTAATAATTTTGGAGTCCTGTCTATATGGTCATTATGCACTTTTAAAGTCTGTGTGACTGTGTGTGTGTGTGTGTGTGTGTGTGTGAGAGAGAGAGAGAGAGAGAGAGAGAGAGAGAGAGAGAGATACAGAGACAGAGAGAGACAGAGATTCCATATTATAGCAATATCTATGCTGTCTTAAGGTCACACCAACTCGAAAAAAAGCATTTGATCTGATGTCAGATTATTAGAAGAGTCTCCTCTCTCTTTCTCTCCTAACTCTTCCCTTCTCACTCCACCCCACTTCACATTCTTCACTTTCACTTCCCAGTGCCATGGCTACAGTACCTGAACTAGATTTTCTATAGAGGAGATTTTCTATAGAGATATTTTTTATAGAGAGACTTTCTATACCTATTTGACATACTTTCTTGGAAGAAATACTTTGATATGTTTCATACTGTATATGCAAAGCCTGGCCTGAGAATGGACTTCATTGCTGATCAGGTGACATGTACCATCTATACATGTAAGCCCTCTAAACCAAAAGGTTAAATTACAAACAATGAAGACTTTAAATGTGGAACAAGCATGTGGCTGATAAAGGCTTGAGACAAACACCCACACTCAAACCTTTAAGGTCATCTGGAGGATGCTAAGATGCAATGGCTGCTTGGAGCAGACTCCAAAAGGGTCTCTGACCACTCTACCCCAATAAAAACATGTTAGCTAAAGGTCTCTTTGCAACTAGTACAAATAAACTTTCAAAAATAGAGCATTGCTTCTTAATAGACTGTTAACTGTTTGTTGGGAAAAAAAGCATTGGTTCACTGGATGGCAGGGGTTCCAGGCACCTAAGAACTCATCTCCAACAAATTTAGTAGAACATTTGTAGTAAAAAATGAAACTTGAAAAAAATACACAGTTTTGTTTAAGCCTAAACCAAACAATCTTACAAGATTAAAGTCTGCTCATCTGAACAGAAATTCTAAAGTCAGAAAAACAACATTATTTCTCATATAGCTAAAGCACAGCCTTGACGCTCCTTCCGCCCAGCTTTGCATGTCTTAGCATCCAATGATCATTAGTATCTAGTGAAGGGGAGATGCTAATACATCTCAGGAAAATTCCTCTCTGCAATTCTCTCCATTTCTTCCATGCTACAGTCACAAACCTGGAGATGAAGACATTCCATGGTTGATCGTGGACCTCGTGGACTTTTGAGACTATCACAATACAGACAAGTGAATTCCCACCGTGGAGGTAAGCATATCTGAGCTATTTCAAAGGACAGCTGAACACATGACAGTCCCAAGTGCCATTTTCTCCAACCACCTTGACCTGTCATCTCCACTGAACTTTTAAAGGAAGGAATTTAGCAGGAACCAAATGGAGCTTTGAGAGGATTCGTGAGTGGAAAGAACAAGTTGTAGCAATCAGGATTCAGGTAGAGGGAGTGGCTTCCGGGAATCTGAGAAATGTTGCAAGCTCAGCTTTAGGTTGAAATTTTCTTTATCTTGTCTTCTACACAGAAAGTTTCCCAGAGCCTTGAACAGTGCCTGCCACACAGTGGTAACTCACAAAATAGCTCCTAAACTCCTCAAGCACAGGCCCATGTTTTCAGGATTACAGCTGAGAATGGAGACCCTAGAGCTAGGCAGGAAGTGAGCAGAAAACGGGCAGTTTCCATTGATTGTCATTTTGTAGCTCTGCCCCAGGGGAAAAATAAAGGAGTTTGAGGAAACAAAATTCTGATTAAGAAAATTTGGAAATAAAGTTAAAAGAGGTGTTGAAGAATTAATTATATAAGGGTTTTCTAGTTCAATACAGTAAAACCATCTGTAGGAGTCCTAAAAGAGTCTAGAAATTTTAAAACCACGTTAATCAGTGGGGAAAACTAGCTATCCTCTTGATAGAGAATGCGGAACTCAAGTTACTCAAGCCAGCTGAGAAAGATAAGCAGTCTATCTGGAATCTTGGAGAGGAACCCCTGGAAGGCAGGTGCTTGAGGACTCCTGTTCTTATAGCGACTTTTAGGACGGACTTGATTTTTTTTACTGGAGGGAAAATTTTTCTTACTTCTTTCATCAACCAAATCCACAACCAGATTTGCAAACACTGACTATTGGTTAGATTTTCTTGTGTTTTAATTCTTTACCAGTGGGACTAGTTGGGCCTAGTCTGTGTTCGCTGGCTTGTTTCTTCCCTTGCTTGCTTGCTTGCTTATTTACAGGGTCTTGATATATGGCCAAACTGGCTTTGAACTCTATGTGTGCATAGAGAACACATGTGTGCATGTGCACATGTGCGTGTGGTATATGTGTGTGCATGTATGTGTGTATGCATATGGTATGTATGTTTATGTGTCTGTGTTGTGCATGTGCATATATGCATACGGTATGTATGTTTGTATGTGTACATATGCATCTAGTTTGTGTGTGTGCATGTGCACGTGTGCATGTGGTATTTGTGTATATGTGTACATTTGCATGTGGTATATGTGAGTAAACCCATGTGCAGACCACACACTGGCCAGAAGAGAACATTTGAGTGTCCTATTCTGTCACTCTCTGCCTTACTCCCTTGAGACAGTGTCTGACATTGATTCTGGAACTCCACATTTCTGCAGCTAAGCTGGCTAGATAGCAAGTCCCAGCAGTCCTTCCATCTTCACAGTGCTGGGGTTGTTGGCTACTTTTTACGTGATAGATGCTTGGGATTGTATCGGGTGGGGTCCGTGTGCCTACTTACATAGAAGTACGCAAACCTACTATGCCTCCTACTTACATAGAAGTACGCAAACCTACTATGCCTCCTCTCTTGGCCTCCCTTCTTCTTTATCAGCCTCCAGAGTGATAGAATTGTAGGCATGGACCATCATGACTAGCTGGTCAATGTTCTTAACTCAAAGAAATTTCTGGTTACATCATAAAATGTTAGATAAATGAGACCTGAGTATCAATACGTTTAAATTAGTGGGACAATCTGTGTATATTTGATACTTAAAATATTTATAAAATGTTGTGTGTGAATTTGGTAGGTGAAATAGCTTTAAACAATAAGAAATGGGGTTGTCAAAGTAACAAGTTCTCTATCTCTCATGACTTTGAATGAGTAATTGAGTGATTGGGTTTCTAGTGCACAGCAAAAGACACAAACAGAATTGGAATACTTACTGCAACTTGTAAATCACCATCCTTAGAAACTGACGTCACTGGTTTTACACAAAAAA
>JADRCD010104290.1:0-20521 GCA_019843815.1 Montemys delectorum | reverse complement strand
CATGTTTTCAATAGCCCTGTCACTGGTCCCAGCAACACACACAGCCCCCTCTCCCTCTACCAGGCCCTGGTGCTGGATTTTGGCCTGAGGAGCTCCCTCAAGCAGCTCAGAGGATTTATGTTTATTTTTCCTCACCTGGTCAGAGGGAGCACTGATGACTCTCCAGTTTTCACAGGACTGATCCTGGTCTATGTCCCTGAGGGTGCTGTGGAACTGGGGAAGCTGAATGTCTGCCTCAGGTGTAGTGATGTCTTTAAAGTCAAAGCTGGATCCAATCTCATTCTCTAGCCCCACAAGCTCTATTGGACCCAAGCTGATGTCCCCCAAATGGGCATTATCAGAAGCAGGCTTCTGCCTTAGGCTCTTAGTATCAGTGCAGTGCAGAGGCTGCTGCAAGTCAGCATGTTTCAGAGTCACGATTGGTGTGTCTTGGTTTCCTTTTGTGCCCTCATAGGCATCCAGAGTCTTTAGAAACTCGTCTTTTATCTCATTCATAGTTTTGTTCTCTGTTTGTTCCAGCCTTGGAGCTGGAGGCAAGGCCAGGAATTCTGAAGAACTGTGGATTGGGGCTGCCAGTGCCCTGTCCCTGTTCACAGTTGGTGGTTTTATCTGGGAAACCTGGACAAATGTGTTGCAGAGTTCTGAACTCTGGAGCTGACATTGTGTCTGGCCCAAAGATGGCAATCCCAGGGACGTCTCCATTTGAACCACTGGAAAAGAAGGAATGAAGAAGTCAGTGCCTGGGGTAAATGTGATGTTCCCCACCCCAACCCCATTTCATAGGACCACAGCATTCGGCCCCTGCAACACTGGAAGGACATTACTATGAGCTCTTGTTCAGAAGCTTGGATGCTACCTCTGTTGGCATACAGGTGGTAACTGCTGTTTCTGTAGACCATTGCATGTCATGTTTTCTCACATATTTTTGTTTTCATTCTTGTGTGGTTTGTGGAAGAAAACCCTCAGTGGGTCGATTACCTAATTCCCTGGACATATGTTCCTCACTTTCCTTCCCCTTTGTCTTTATTGAGAGTGCCTCTGATTTTAGTGGAACTTTGCTATGAGGTAGGTTGTCTGGTCCATAATTTCAAAAAACCTACCTGACCCTTTGAATAATTACTCAGATGACCCCAGAATCTTGGGTTTTTCATCTGGATTTAGGTATCCAAACCCACTTAGACACTCCTGCAAGGCAAACATTTAAACAACCAAGGATTTTCTCTAGCCCCATGTTTCACAATTTAATAAGTGAACTGGAAAGTGGTATGAGAATTTGAAATTATTTGGCTTTGGTATGACTCAGTACTAGAGAACAAGTCCACATGATAGTATGTTCTTAGACATGTGTTACCTCTGAAGTAACACAGCAAAAGAAAGATCAGGAAGGAGTCTATTGCAGTGCATGTGTGGATGGGATTGATTATCTTGGGTAGTTAGTTACATGTGTGACTATGGTGTGCTCCATGGATATCCCTTAATGCAGGATGGATGCCACTCACTGTGGCCTTCCATTCTCTCTTTTGAAAGCGTCTAGAGGTGGTGGTGGAAAGCCAGAGCTGGAGTTCGCCTGATAGGCATTCATTTTCCTTCTGTATGGAGTGTCCACTACTAAAAGGTAGAGGTCAGTCTCGTTGGAGTGCCGATCCCACTCCTACCTTCCTGGATCTGTACTCACCGGGATGACTGTTGTCTGGCATGGATTGAGCAGATGTGGAATAGGAGAAGGCAGAGGTAAAGAGTGGTATTTGGACATTCCTTGGCTGAATCTCCTTTAGCACCATCACCATCTCTGGTTGAAGCGCAGAGGTCTGACTCCCAGGGTAGGACAAAGGGCCATGGGCCTGCAAACACGGCCCAAATTCTCCAGCTATTAGAGGACCCAGGCTGTTGTGCTCATAGTAATAGACCTGGCTACCCTCCTGGTAGGAAGGTGCCAGGCTGTATCCTTGATTTGGCATCTGCGGTGGTGTGACCTGGATAAAGCTGGCAGACATAGTTGGATAGAAAGGAACTATGGCATTGGGATCTAAAATTTTATCACAGTGTTTTGTCACAGCAAGGGAGGATAGTGAAGTGTCCTGATCAATGATTGTTACATTGAGTTCCTGGAGTGCATCTTCCCTCCCACCTGTGCTTCCAGTGCAATCCCACTTGAGAGCACCTGGATAGGAGGGTGTCGAGGTGGAGATCTGGCCCTGCTCAGTCAGCACTGTCAGCATGGTTGTGCCAGCATGTGGGTTAAGATAGGCATTACCCGAGAGTGGCTGGAGAGAAGTGCTGGATGATGATGGCAGAAGACATGTTGAACTCACATCTGGGGTAGATATCCCGGACGGGTTGCATATCCTTCCTGAGTGTGTGGAGTCGATCAGCCGAGGCAGAGAAGGCTGCAGAGACTTTTCTTTCCCAAAGAAAGGTGAAGTTGGGAAATTTTCTGCAGGGAGGAAGAAGACAGTGGGAAAATGGTGAGGTTGATGCTTTCTAGGTTCCTGTGGGGAGCAGTGCTATCTCCAGTTTGTACTGGCTGGGATTGACTAAGACTGAAGTTTTCTCCAACATCCCGATTGCAAGTGCTCAGACTGATTCTTGGCACTAGCCAGAATGACACTCATTTGATGAGCTGCCTGATCTTCCTTTGTGGGCGTGGAAATCCTGGTTTAACTGGTTCAACATTTGCTCCAACCTAGACACATTCCTTCTTTCCCATGCTTTGTCTTGCTCTCAGACCTGCTGGGACACTGTGTCCTAGAGTAGAAGTGTTTAGAGGCAGGAGAGCCTTAGATAGCTTCTCAAGCTTCTGCCTTTTCCCTGTCCTGCGCACATCTATGAAAAGACTCATGGTCTCTTAGAATAGTCTGTCCTTGAAATCACAGATGCCTCTGGATCTGACCTGTTGCAAATATGAGTGAGTCCTAGGACCACCATGCTTATTTGTACTCTGTGGGTGTTTTTGTTTTTAAAAATTACATATCAGGGAGTTTGTATATGAATATTGTATTTACCTTGTTAACTCCTCCTTTGTCCCTCCCCTCCTTCTATAACCGATGGCATTTAAGTATAACTCTTAAACACCTATGTGTTTATGACTTTATGTATATAACCCACTGGTAACATTTCGTGGTGTGTACATATATTTAGAGCTGACCCATTGGGGTTTGCTAACCTTTAGAAGCTTGATCCCTGAATAAGATTTACTCTTCCTCTGTTCCTGTTCATTGCCTGTGACTCTTGTAGAAGGGAAGCCTTGTGAAGATTTCCCACCTGTTTCATTTAGTGTTGTACAGAGAACCACTGACGATGGAGTTCCCAGCCCCAACTGATAATATCCAACACAACCAGTACATACAAGAATCAGAGAACTCTGCAGAAGATGTGGGAGACTGTTAGAGCTGGGGACCAGAATAGGATACTATATCATATATAGAGAGATATATGACAGTGAACTTGTGCTGAGAGGAATCTTAACAATATGGTTGCCTAAACAAGTCTTGGGAATGATAGTGCTTCGAGCCCTTTTGATTTAAAGTGTGTGGTTTTCTGCAACATTCTGTCCCAAGCTCTCTTTGTGTTCCTTAAAGATCATCTCTGCAGGATTGACTCATTTCTCTGTTTTCTAGCCCTTCATTTTTATACTTTGGATTTTTTCTTATCCAAGTCTTGTGGGTCTGTCTTTCATGTAACAGCCTCAATATGCTTTCACTATAAAAACTACCTTCTCAGAGTCTAGTCCCCTCTTAGTCTCTCCCACATTCACTTGTCTTTTAACCTTCAACACCACAGAGCACAGACCATAGTAGGACTCTAATCTCTCTGAGGTGGATAAAGAATTAGTTGAGAGTAAACTGTGTGTCCAAAGTCACATTCTTAGTAAGAACAAAAGCTAATATGACTCTCAACATGAGATATCTATATCCATGTCATCCCTAGTATTCTAAAGATTTAAACGTATGCTAAAAATAGGGAAAGATGTGGTCAAAAATGTTTGAAAGTTTCTTTCCTTACCTGACATGGTTGGGGGCTCTGCAGGGGGAGTAACAGTACTCCACCCTACAATTCAGCCGGATAAATTATAGTCTTTGTCCGATATACAGACCAAAACAGCAAGTGTGTCCAGTATCAGACAGAGCTCACTGGTCACTGGTCACAGGTCACCTGTAATGATCCAAATTTGTTTACAGGCAGCTCCATGGAAACCCCAGGATTCTACCAAGTGCTGGTAGGCTAAGAGGGAGAGTGATGTCATAAATTAGTCAGTAGCCAATGGGAAGGACAGATTCTGAGCTGTAAGACAGAATTGAGTGGACAAAATACTAAAGAAACAGCAGCCCTGAAGGCTAACGTATGTGCTGGTGAAAGGAGGTAATCTTCACATGGCTGTTCCATTTGCCTTGCCTTTTAGCTTAGGAGATCATGGCAGTGTTTCTTATCAGATTCATGAGCTGTCATTTATAATGTGCATATGATGTGTCACATTCCAACAGAATGTATCCCATTAGCATACAATATACACAGGGACAGTAGCCTTGGGCAGGAAGGAGAGGGTCACATAGGTTGAGGCAACTTGGTTGATAAATCGTTTTGAGTTGTGAGCTGTCTGCATCTGTCCATGAACAAAGGAAGAGACCAAAGGGCTCCTTTGTGACTGTGTTGAAGAGCAGGGTTGAGTGCATTGAAGGCATCTTGTGGAAGATTGTGAATCCCAAGGCTGTTGTTCTCCTTGAGTTTCTGGTCCAGGATTACTTTTTTTCTTTATTTGGTAATCTGTCCCAGGTTGGACTCAGATCTTTGTTCTCTCATTTTCATACCTGCTTTGTAGCCTTTGATCCTTGGACGGGCTTGATCCTGCATGCTTACACTAGAGGGTGATAGCATAGTAAATTTACAAAAACAGTGATCTTGATTTCATCTGACAGATGCATGTAACATGGGTTCTGCAGTCATCAGCAAACAACAGAAGGACTGATGATGAGGCTGGAGGCTCTTTCAGTATTTGTTGCTGCTCTCCTGCCCACATTCTGCTTCCTCTGGATATTTTCTCTACTCTTCTTTCATTTTCCAGTTTTTCTCTGTAACTCATGTTGTTTTGAAACTCACTGTGTATCTTCCTCCAGCCTCAGACTCATAGACATTCTTTTTGTCCATGGCTCCCTATTTGTGGAATCATGGTTGTGAGCTACCTAGTTTGGGTATCTTCTCTCTTTGTCTTCAATTAAAAGCAGAAGTACTGTAGCTTCTTCCTCCTTGCAACAGACTCTGTAGAATCTTGGGCTTCTACCATTCTCTGCTCTGCTTAGATTTGAGATCTGGCTAAAGAGGAGACAGTGAAATAGGTTAACATGTGGAGAACAAAAGAAGGCCTTTATATAGGGTGTGGGGCTTAATGAAAAAAAAAACATAATGTAGGTATTTTGATTTATTTTTGAACAAAGAACCAACCTTTTCACCATTTCAGGGTATCTTCACACACAGGAATGTACCTCGAATGTTGCTGATATATAGAGAACTCTGTGTCTTTCTTCATTTTATCCTATGTTGCATCTCCCATTTTTGTCACTCCCTGGTAGGTTCATAGACTTATATTTGGCATATGTCTAGTATGAATTTATACACATTTGGTATTCTATGTACCTCAGAAAGCATTAATTAATACAACAGTGTTGATTAGGGTTTTTTTTTTTAAATTAAAAATGATACTAGAGTCTTTTTAGCTATTCTCCAGCATTCTCACATGAGGTTCTAGAACATTCACTCAGGAGCTTTTACAATGAGCTAGTACTGTATCCTACAGCTGCATGTCTAGCTCAATAGAAATGTGCCTCCATGCATACAGTGTAAAGTTGTTTAGTTCTGCACAAATTTCTCCAGTAAGAATGTCATTTTATACATGACACCTGAAATGTCGTTCATACCTCTCCTGTCAGCTGGCAGAAGAAGGCTCCCACCAAGAAGGCCAATAGCACAACTACAGCCAGCAGACAGCTCAAGAAGGGCGGTAAGCAGGCGTCTGCGTCCTACAACTCAAAGGAAGAGGAGGTGGGCATGCCCGTGAGCTATAAGGAAAAGTGGCAGCTCAGCCTGGACATCAGCTGGCTGCCTGGCGAGAAGCTAAGCCGTGTGGTGCACATCATTCAGTCTCGGGAGCCCTCGCTGCGGGACTCAAACCCAGACAAGATTGAGATTGACTTTGAGACCCTGAAGCCAACCACCACCACGCTGCGGGAGCTGGAGAGATATGTCAAGTCTTGTTTACAGAAAAAGCAGAGGAAACCATTGTCAACAAGTGGGAAGAAGCAGGCAGCCAAATCAAAAGAGGAGCTAGCTCCGGAGAAGAAAAAGGAGCTGGAGAAGCGGCTACAGGATGTCAGTGGACAACTGAACAGCAAAAAAACCCACTAAGAAAGAGAAGTCCGGCTCAGCTCCCTCAGGAGGCGCATCAAGGCTCAGCAGTAGCAGCTCCTCCGAGTCTGCGAGCAGCAGCTCCAGTGGGTCGAGCTCCGACAGCAGTGACCTCCAACAGCAGTGACTCAGAGTGAACTCGGACTGGAACAGAGCTAGACAGATGGACGTGGCGCACGCCAACACAGTGTCCCCTCCTATGGTTAATATACTTTCGTTCCATGGTGTGCAGGTTTTCTTTTACTAAAGTGTTATGATTTCTTCCAGCTGGGCTCCGGTAGGGCTGAGCGCCTCACAAGTGCACCAGACCCCACGAGCAGCCGAGCTCTGAGGGGGTGGGGGATGCCTTTGCAGCTCGGTTTAGTTGTTTGGAGACTGCGCCTGGGATGCTAACCTGATGGCTGCAGACAGGCTGAAGGCGTGGCTGGACCTGCCCGATCCCTCCTCAGGTCCAGCCTCTCCCTTAGTAACTTGAAGGAAGCCGCGCAGGGGTGTTTCTCTGGAATGGGTTCTGTGTTTCAAAGCTGTTAGAACACTAACCAGCAGGTTACTTGTGTCTGCAGGGACTGAAGACATGTGTCAGCCCATGGGAACCAGCCTGGGCCCTAGCGGAGGGTCCTGGTAGCTGCAGACCAGAGCCTCACACCTTCTGGGGGGTGGAGAAGAGGGCTGCTGAGTTCCCTGGTCCTTGGGCTGTGTGTGCAGCGTGCAGTTTTCGGGACACCGAAACTTTTACCTCAACTTAAGGGGATAAAAAGAAACAAAAAAAGATTTTAAAAACAACAACAACACAACTTTTTTGTAAGTTCATCCATTTTCTACAAAAGTCCAGCCCAGCGTCCCCACTTTGCTAGTGCTGCCCGGCTGCCACCACCTAATGCTCTGAACCATCTCCCCAGTTTTATGTATATATAAATACTTTATTTATTAACATCATTGGTCATCTTTTAAAAAATGAAAAAGAAAAAAAGAAGAGAAAAAGGACCATAAATAAGTGCATTGAGAGAAACATTGAGGATGCAGGCCTCTGGCGGTGCGCCCCTGGTGCTGGTGCTCATGGCTGGCTTCTCTGGGCTCATTGGCTTTTTTTTTTTTTTTAATGAAATTTGGGGACTTTCCAATCGTAGACACCCTTCAGCTGCAGCACATCTTCATCTTATGTTATCTGTTCAGTTTTTTCTTACTAACTTCTGGTCTTTTAAAAGACATCAACGGAGGGAACCTCGGTTCTTCAACACAAGCTTTGTATGTAAGCGGAGAGAAAAGTCATGTATATCAGGCCTAGGTCTTGACATTTAATTTTCTATTGTAAAAAATAATAATATACAGAGTTTAACAGAGTCCTGTTCGGTTTGTTGATTTTGAGGCTACCGGATGGTTTTGGAATGCAGGGTCAGCCTGGATTAGCTCTGAGCATTGTGGCCGCAGCCAGGAGTGCACAGGCCAGTCTCCCTCCCAGGCCTGAAAGCACCTGCCACTGCAGTCTTCGGAGGCTTTCCTTGACCTATCTACTTTCAACAGGGGTGCGTCCCTGTGCAAGCATTTCCAGTTAGCCCAGAAGAGACTGGTTCTCCTGACCCCTACTTGAGAGCGCCAGTTGCAGGGCCTGTGTTGTATGGTTTTACTTGGGGTGGGGGTGGTTCCTACAGTTTATTCCATTGCTCCTGGGCAGAGCCAAGGACCCGTCCTCACAGTCCCTACATGGGAGATATTTAAAATTTCTAAAGTCGATCCCACCAGCCCTCGATGCAGTGAGTGTCAAGCTCGGGAAGTGGCTGGCTGGCTAGCTGGCATGTCTAGACGCCTGGTGAGTTATCAGCCAGTTAAACTTGTAAGCCAGTTTTGTTTATAATAAAGATATAAGTGGATTTTAGGGTTCCATTTTTTTTAAAGTTACCCTTAGTTTTCAAAGGTATTTTTTAAACAGATCTTTAATAGAATATTTAAGCTGTGACTGTAAGGAATAAACAAGAGTAAACTGACAGGCCTTCATGTGGGGTCTCAGTGGTGGCCTACCATGACAGCTTAGCCAGTGTGCCTAGGCAAGGCACAGTGCCTGGGCATGCGTAGAGTGAGTGCCCCTGTGAGCTGTTAGGCAAGCAGTGTCTGATCCCGAGGTAACGTCCCTGCACCGTGGTACAGAGCTGGGCATGGGATGGTGGGTCTGGTATTCCTGTGGCTGTGGTCCCTGTGTATCCTCCCTGCCTGTAGACCCAGGCAATCAGCTTAAAGGGCAGATAGTACTACTTTGTTCAGATAGCTAATATGTTGCAAATGTACCTGTTTGTGGTTTTCCCATATCAAAACTGGCCCTGAAAACTAATATTGCAGCGTGGCTCTCTACTCCTTGCTGTGTCACTGATTAATCTGTCTTGAATATGTGTTAAATAAACCAAACATATCTGACTGAGAACAGTGCCTGAGTGGTTTGTGGGGCTAATGCTGAACCTCAGCATTTGGTGCGTTATCCAGAAAAGCGCCAGACCATCTACTACCCCTCAGTCAATATCAATGGGCACCACCAAGCCTGATGACCCTTCTGAACCTAGGTAAGTCATTTTTGTGGGGAGGGGTTTAGTTTTGTCTTGTGATCTAGACCTTTTGGTATCTTAAAGAAGGGTAACTGAAAGCTATATTGCTTTTCCAGCCTTAAGACATGGGATGCCTTGATTCTCCATTAGGTAAAAGGGCACAGATCTCTATCTACATCTTTGGACTTGGGAGGGACTCCCAAGGAGGAACCTTTCTTTAACTCCCATTTCTGCCACAGCTTCTGTCTTGCTTTCCCATTATTTCTTAGCCCTGTTATTCTTTACCTTGTTTTTTACCCAATTTTTCATCCTCCTCTTCTTCTCCACTCCTCATTATAGACCAGTCTTCCTCAACTCCTGACACCCCTTTTGAAGCATTTCTGGGCCATTTCAAAACTTTTGAAAAGGCCACTGTTGTTTTTAGATACCCAAGTTTTTCCTGGGAGGCTTCATATTATCTTTGAGCTCAAATGGCCATATCTTGTACTGGTTGTCCTTCGGAGGGCTTGATTGATTGACTCTTCTTTTCTCCTTATCATACAAACACTAGTTCTCCACCACCCTGAGAGACCCTGACCAGGTCACCTATTTCATTTGGCCTGGCATTTTCTTCTCTTTGAACCTCCTAAATGTTTGAAGGGTCATATTCCCTTTTCCCCTCAGCCCACAGAGGATGAGAAGACATATGCACTTTCTGGGAATTTTCAGGACCAGATCTGACAGAAAATGGCCATTACCTAAGCCGTTAAGGAGGCTGTCCAAGACTATACCAAATGACGTTCCCCAATCCTAATGCTACTGGGTGACAAGAATCTCCTGCCTCCTCCTTTCTGAGTGTTCTAAGAAGCTTAACACCTCTGCCAGGCCACTCCTCTTCTCTCAACTCTCCCTACTCTTCCCACTTGACTAGCCCCTTCCATAATAGGTCAGGCACATCCTTCCATCCTACACTAGAAGCACCTTCCCTGCACATCATAGCACCTCCCACTACTGCAAATGAGAGACCTTTTATGATCTATCAGTTCTCTACCTGTGATATTTATAACTGGAAGGCTGATAATCCCACTTTTTCTGAGATATCTCAGGCTTGATTTCTCTTCTTGAGACTATCTTTCTCACCTACCACCCTACTTGGGAGGACATCTAACAATTCCTTCAGATTCTGTTTACTACAGAGGAACAGGATCACACTGGGTGGGAGGCCTACAAGTTGGTCCCAGGAGAGGACAGCAGATGAGAATCCAACAGATATTGATGCTGCCTTCCCCAAGACCAGTCCTGACTGGGACACCAATGCAGCTGAAGGTATGGAAGCCCTTAAAGTTTTCACCAGATTCTTATGAGAGTTCTGTAGGTGGCAGCCAGGCACCCTACAAATTTACCTAAGGTGAATGAAATAGTACAGAGCACCCAGTCACTTTCCTGTAGTGGCTCCTGGGTGCATACAGAACTTAAACACTGATAGACCCAGATGTGCTATAGAATCAACAGGCCATCATTGTGGCCTTTGTGGGTCAGTCAGTTTGAGATATCTACAAGAAGATCCAGAAGATTGAAGGCTTTGAAGGTAAGAGTTTGTCTGAAATCATGGAGATTCTTCAAAATACTTCAACAACTGGGGATGTCCAGTGGACAAGTAAGCTAAGAAATTGCCATGGGTGTTGGCGGCAGCATAGATACAACAGGGAGGATGGGGAAAGTCTTCCACTGCCTCAAGGTCAGCTCAAATAAGCCTGGTCATCCACCCCATTAGAGGCTCCTTAGAGACCAATGTATATACTTCAAGGAAATGGGGAGCTGGAAGGATCAATGCCCCCAGAATCCTAGAAATTTCTAGGAGCTGAAGCCCATCCTGGAACTCTCTGGCTGACAGAATTGGAAGTTGAAATCTCCTCCAAAGCCCAGGGTAAACTTAGAAGGAGACAATACCCAGTAGACTTTCTGTTTGACACTGGGGCTCACCACCCAGTGCTCTAGAGGCCTCTGTGACCCATGATGATCCAAACTACTCTCGTTCGAAGTTCTATGGGCACCAAGCCCTATGCCTACATTACCAAGCCATATGTAGACTTGGGCAAAAAGACCATTACTCACTTGTTCCTGGGTATTCCTGAATGCCCTTATTGCTTGTTAGTGAGAGACCTCCTGACTAAAACGGTAGCTCAGAGTCACTTCTATCCTGGAGGCAAGAGTGTTCCAGGCAAACCCATCTCTCTTCTGTGTCTTCTCTTTGAAGAATTAATGCCTCCAGCAGCCAAAGAAAGAGAAGTTTAGCCTGTTACCATCCCATCTAGAAGAATATACTCCCCTATAATCCAGTATGGACTGAAAATAACCCTGTGACCTAGCTTCTCACCTAGCCCCAGTTGTGGTAGAGCTGAACATTACAGCTAGCCCTGTAAGATTAAGGCAGTACCTTCAGTCACAAGAAGCCCTTCAGGGTATCAAGCCCCATATTAATTGACTTCAAGAGTATAGTATCTTCATTCCATATAAATCTTACTAGAATATAACCTTGTTACTAGTTTAAAAGCCAGGAGTAAAAGACTAGATCAGTGCAAGACCAGAGGAAGGTGAATAGGAGGGTAGGAGATATTCACCCAACAATCCTGAATCCATATACACTTCTGAGTTTTTTAACACCAAACAGACAAATTTACAAAGACTTGGACTTAAATGGCACCTTCTTTAATATTCCCCTAGATAAGAACAACCAGCCACTTTTTACCTTCAAGTGGCAAGATCTGGAAAACAAGTTCAGTGGACAATTAAGCTGGACAAGACTTCTGCAAGGATTTAAGAACTTTTCCACTATCTTTGAAGAGGATCTCTATCAGGACTTATGTGAGTATTGACAGGCCATGCTCCATATTTGCTTTAATATGTACATGATTTATTCCTGGCTGCCACTGATAACTGATTCTCATATGAAGGCAACTAAAGTCCTATTAAAAACTACACAATGATTTGGGTATAGCGTCTCAACTGAAAGGATGCAGATTTGCATACCTGAAGTAATCTACTTAGGGTTCAAACTCAAGTGTCAGGGGCAAAGAAGCCTGTCCCAAGCCTGTAAGGGTACCATCCTAGGCATCCTGACAAAGACTCAATGCCTAGTGTAAGAATTCTTGGCATCAGGTGGTTTACGAAGTCTCTGGATCCATATTTTTGCTGAAATGGCTAAGCCAGTCTATGAGGCCACTAGGGGAAAGGGTCTGTGACACTTCCTATGACCAATATCATATACAGATTTATTTTATCATGTTCATGGCTAAGATGCCCAGGGTATTTAGTATTAGAGATTTCATAGTTGGATCTTAGGGTGATGTTATAAAATAATCATGATTTTGGAGTTATTTGGGTTAGAATAAAAGCATTTTACATTATGAGATAAACATGAGACATTGCTGGCTACCATAAAAATGATATGAATTGGCTAAGTATCTGCCAAAAGTTCTTGTGATTGAAAATGGATCATGAGAGCATGATGCTACCAGTGGGTTTTAGAATAAGAGGTGAAAAAGTTAGTCTGAGACCTTAGGTCACTGAGTGTGTGCCCAACATGTAGGATCTTGGGTCCTATGTTTTTTCAATATGAAATGATCTTTCCATGCTTATGTTTTAAGTGTGTTTTTCTAGATAAGGACACTCCTTTGGAAGGTTTTAGAATCTTTATAAGATGGGTTCTAGGTGGTCAAAACATATTACTCTAGAGAGATAGTATTATTTGAGTTGATTTCTGTTGACCCTTGCGTCTAACAATATATCCCAAAATAATGAGATGTTTGTGTCTTAGTTAGAGTTTTACTGCTGTGAAGAGATACCATGACCAAGGCAACTCATATAAGGACAACATTTAATTGAGGGTGCTTCATAGGTTCAGAAGTTCAATCTATTATCCAAGGCAGGAACATAGGAACATCCAGGCAGGCATGGTGCAGGAGGAGCTGAGAGTTCTACATCTTCATTTGAAAGCTGCTTACAGAATAGTGGCTGCCAGGAAGCTAGGATGAGGGTCTTAAAGTCCACATGCACAGTGACACACTACAACAGGGCCACACCTTTTAATAGTGCCACTTCCTGGGCTAAGTATATACAAACCATCACGGTTTGATATGCATCCTTGGATAGAACAACAAAATAGTAATTCTACAATTTATAGAAATTTTGTAAGACAGTGTTATATTAAAATTGAATTGGGGATGAGGTCATATTTCCTAAAATTCACCTTGTTGACTTCTCCAGATAACTGTCTGGGCTAATTATCAGCTTTTTCTTTGAGAACTGGGAGGAATAAGGGGAGTAGGAAAAGAAAATGGGTGGGAGTAAGGGAAAGGTTCTCTCATACATCTGTAGGGCAAAAGACACTTACTACTAGTTAGTTCCAAACTGCTATGGAAACAGTAAACAATAAGCCTTAAGGAGGAAAAGCTTATTTGGCTTATGGACTCAAGGGCCTTAGTTCACAAGAGTGAGCAAAGTGTGGTTAATTAACAGTGGTAAGAGTTTGTACTAGGTGCTCCCTACTATTTGGTGGACCAGTATTCACACTGTGGTACCAGAATAGGGAGAAAGATATAACCTTCAACATACTATCCAATATCTATTTTATTTCCTATTCTGAGAAAGCTTCAAACATCCTCACTTGGGCCCTCCTTGTTACTTAGCTTCTTTGAGTCTGTGGAATGTAGCATGGCTATCCTGTACTTTTTGGCTAATACACACATATAAGTACATACTATGTGTGACTTTCTGGTTCTTGGTTACCTTTCACAGGATATTTTTTCTAATTCCATTTATTTGCCTACAAATGTTATGATGTCCCTGTTTTTAATAGCTGAGTAGAATTCCATTGTGTAGATCTACCACATTTTCCTTGCCCATTATTCAGATAAGGGACATCTGGGTTGTTTCTATTTCCTGGCTATTATGAATAGAGCTGCTGTATACCTGGTTTAGCAAGTGTTCTTATTGTATAGTGGGATATCTTTTGTATATATACCCAGGAGAGATATAACTAGGTTGTGAGGTTTCTGAGAAACCACCAAATTGATTTCCAGAGTGGTTGTACAAGTTTTCACCCACACCTGGAATGGAGGAGTGTTCCCTTTGTTCTATACCCTCTTCAGCATGAGCAATCTCTTGAGATTTTATATTCACCATTCTGTCAGGTGTATGATGAAATTTCAGAGCCACTTTGATTTGCATTTCTCTGTTCATGAAGAATGTTGAACATTTCTTTAAGTGCTTCTCAGCCATTAGAGATTCCTCTGTTGTAAATTATTTGTTTAGTTCTGTACCCTATTTTAAATTGGGTTATTTGCTTTGGTGATGTCTATTTTTTTTAGTTCATTATATATTTTGGATGTTAGCCTACTATTGGAGGTAGGGTTTATGATTTTTTTCCTATTTTGTAGGTTGCCTTTTTGTCCCATTGATGGAGTTGTTTGCTTTACATGACTTTTCAGTTTCAAGAGGTCCAATTTAGTAATTATTGATCTTAGTGCCTGAGATTTTGGTGTTCTGTTGAGGAAGTTGTCTCCTGTACTAATGCATTTAAGGCTATTTTCCAGTTTCTCTTTTATCAGGTTAAGTGTGTTCCTTTTTATGTTGAGATTTTTGCTCTACTTAGACTTGAGTTTTGTGCAGGGTGATAAATATTGATCTATTTGCATTCTTCTACTTAAACACATCCAGCTAGACTTTTACCATTTGCTGAAGGTGCTTTCTTTTTGCTTTGTATGGTTTGGGCTTGTTTGTCAAAAATCAAGTGTCCTTATATATGTGTGTTATTTTGTTGACTTTGATTTGATTCTATTGTCAACCTGTCTGTTTCTATGCCAATGTCATGCAATTTTTATTACTACAGTTCTGCATATAGCTTTAAAGCAGGAATGGTGATGCTTTTGGATGTTCCTTTATTTTACAGGATTTTTTTTTAGCTATCCTGGACTCTTTATTTTTCCATATGAAGTTGAGAATTGCCTTATCAACATCTGTAAAGAATTGCATTGGAATTCAAATGGACTTGTACTGAACATGTAGATCACTTTTGGTAAAATGACCATTTTTTACTACGTTAATCCTACCAATCTTTGAGCATGAGAGATCTTTCTATCTTCTGATATCTTCTTCAATTTCTTTCTTAATAGACTTCATATAGGTCATTCACTTGCTTTGTTAGAGTTACCGCAAGGTATTTTATATTATTTGTGTCTATTGTAAAGGGTGGTTTCCAAATTATTTCTCAGCCTGTATAAAGGAGGGCTATGGATTTTTTTTTAGTTAATTTTGTGTCCAATGGCTTTGCTGAAAAACTGAAGTGGAAATTTTTGGTTTCCTTGGAAAACTAGTTGTGTCATGTAATTTTTTTTCTGGAAGTTGTCTTATGAGAGGATGTTTTACTATAGCAGACATGTGAAAGAATGTTTTGCTAGGCAGCCATGTATGAGGATGTTTTGTTGAGGCAGACACATGAGAGAATGTGTGATGTCTGGAAAGAGTGTAAGTGCAACCCAAGAGACACTGAACAGCACTCTTGCATTGGTTTGCCTTGCAAATCTTGATGGGTTTTGATGATCTTCATTTGTCATGACTTCATGGAGAGAAAAGCACCAAGAACTCTGAGTTGTATTCTAGTTGCTTCTTGCTTCTGAAATGGGCTTGTGGAGATGTGGGGGAGACTTGCAGTTTCTTATGGATCTGTTGCTACTAATAAATATTTGGTGTTTGCCTATTGGACCAGACTGCTACTACTGCTTTATGTTTGATATTTAGGACTGGACTGCAGATATACTGACAGTGAAGATTGGAATTAGCCAAAACAACTACTTCTAAATAGATGTACCAATGGGCTAGAAGGGAGGTTGAAGCGTTTAAGAACCCTAAAGTAGGTTTTGAAAAATATAAGCCAACAAAGGGTACCACACTTTCCTTATCCATTTTTTAGTTCCCCTCAATTGAACATCTAGGATGTTTCCAGGTTCTGACTATTACAAAGAATGCTGCTATGAACATAGTTGAGGAGGTAGACTTGAAGTATGGTGGCATGTCATAGGGTATATGCCCAGGAGTGGTAGATCTGAGTCTTGAGGTAGACCTATTCCAAATTTCCTGAGAAACTACCACATTGATTTCCAAAGTGGCTTTATAAATTTGCTCTTCCACTAGCAATATAGGGATTTTCTCTTTGCCCCACATAGGATGATCTGTTACTTGAGATTTTACCATGGCCGATTTTTTCAATGTGAGATGTAATCTCAGAATAGTTTTGATTTACATTTTCCTGATTGCTAGGATTTTGGACAACTATATAAGTGCTTCTTGCCCATATGAGATTTCTTTGCCAAGAATTCTCTGGTTAGATCTATACCACATTGTTTCTTATTTCATGCATTTTTTTCCATTCATTTATTCATTTGTTTATTCACTCCACATTACAATATTACTTCCATCTCTGCCCACTTCCGCCTTACTCTCTTTCCCCAAGAATGAGGAATTCCTACCCCAGGCACCACCCAACCCTGGCACATAGAATGACTGCAGAACTAAGCACATCCTACCTAACCAAGACCAGACAAGACAGCACAGCCAGGGGAGTGGTAACCACAGGGGAGCAAGAGGTTAAAAGATAGGCTCTGCTTTAGTAGTTGGGAGACCCATATGAAGACCAAGCTGCACCTGTGGTACATATGTGTGGTGGGCCCAGGCCCAGCCCATGCTCCCTCTTTGGTTGGTGGTTCAGTATCTGAGAGGTCCCAAGGATCTAGAATAACTGACTTTTGGTCTTTCTCCAACCCTTCAACAAGACTCTCTGAGCTTGGTTACGTGTCTCTGCTTTGGTATCCATTGCCTGCTGAGTGGAGCCTCTCAAAGTATACCTCATTTCATAATTGGGTTATTTGATTTGTTGATGTCTAGTTCCTTGAATTCTTATATCGTGTTATATTGCGTATTTTAGATATCAGCCTTCTGTTGGATGTAGGGTTAATATAGATCTTTTCCCATTCTGTTGGCTGCCATTTTGTCCTTTTGATGGTGTCCATTGCCTTACAAAAGCTTTTCAGTTTCATGAGGTCCCATGAGGTTAATTTATTATAAATTAACAATGATTTATTATTGATCTTAATGCCTGAGGTATTAGAGTTCTATTTGGAAAGTTGTCCTCTCTAGCAATATATATAAGTCTATTCCTCACTCAATCTTTCATCTGATTTAGTATATCTGGTTTTATGTTAAAGTCTTTAATACACTGGGATTTTAGTTTTGGGAAGGGAGATAAATATAGATCTATTTGCATTCTTCTACAAGAAGACATCCAGTTTGAACAACACTATTTGTTGAAGATGCTTTCTTATTTTCTACTGTCTAATTTTGGCTACTTTGTCAAAAATAAGTGTGTGGATTTATATCCTGGCCTTCAATTCAATTCCATTGATCAACCTGTCTGTTTTTATGTGAATTCAATGCAGTTTAATTATTACTGCTCTGTAGTGCAGCTTGAAGTCAGCAATGATCATAACTCCACAAGTTCTTTATTGTACAGTGTTGTTTTAGATAGTCTAGGATTTTTGTTTTATCTATATAAAGTTAAGTAGTGTTCTTTCAAGATCTGTAAAGAATTGTGTTGGAATTTTTATTGGAATTGCAGTGAATATGTATATTGCTTTTGGTAATATAACACATTTTTACTATGTAAATCCTACTGATCAATGGGCATGGTGGATCTTTCCATCTTCTGATATAGTCTTCAATTTTTTTTCTTCACAACTTGAAGTTCTTGTCATATGGATCTTCAGTTGCTTGTTTAGAGATATTGTGTATTATTTATGGCTATTGGGAAGGGTGTAGTTTCTCTAATTTGTTCTCAGCCTATTTATTGTTTGTGTAAAGGAGAGTTACTGTTTTATTTTTTAGTTAATTTTGTATCCAGACATGGCACTGAAGGTATTTGTCAACCTTAGGTTTTCCCTGGTAGAATTTTTGGGGTCACTTGTGTACACTATCATATCACCTGCAAGTAATTACACTTTGACTCCTTCCTTTCCAGTTTGTATACCCTTGATCTCCTTTAATTGTCTTATTGCTCTTACAAAGAAATGTATTATATTTAATCAAAATCATCATCTAATGAGATGATCTTTTGGTTTTCTTCTATATCAGATTGTTAATATCATGTTTACATTGATATATTTGTATGCTGAACCATCCCTACATCTCTGGGATGAAGTCAACTTCATCATACTAGATGATCTTTTTGATCTTTTTGATGTGATCTTAGATTCTTTTAAATGAGTATTTGAGGATTTTTACAGCAATATCAATGAGAGAAATTGGTCTATAATTTTCTATGTTGAATCTTTGTGGTTTATGGGTATTGAGGTGATAATGGCCCCATAAAGTTAATTTGGCAATGTTCCTTCTATTTCTATTTTGTGGAATAATTTGAGGATTATTGCTGTTATGTTTACCTTAAAGTCTGGTAGTATTCTATTCTAAGATTTAGTGGCTCTGTTTTTTGTTTTGTTCTGTTTTTCGTTTGTTTGTTTGTTTTATTGGCAAATTTTTAATGACTGCTTCTATTTTCTTAGGGATTATAGGTCTATTTAAGCACCTTATCTCATATTGATTTAAGTGGCATTTATTGAGAAAGTTGTCCACTTATTTTAGATTTTTCAATTTTAAGGACTCCAGGTTTTGGAAGTATGACTTCAGGCTTCTTTGGATTGCCTTGATGTCTGTTGTTATGTATCTCTTTTTGGTTCTAGTATTGTGAATTGAAATATTTTCTCTTTGCCTTTTAGGTAATTTGCATAAGGGTTTGCTTATCTAGTCTTTTTAAAAAAATAAAAACTTCGTGTTAATGATTTGAGGCCTGACTTTATTTTCTTCTGACTACTCCTCTGGGGTATGTTTTCTTCTTTTTGTCCTAGAGCCTTCAGGTGGGTATTTAAATTGCTAGTATAAGATCTCTCCACTTATTTTTTCAGGAAGAAAGGTTTATTTTACATTATACTCATCTAATCAGTAAGGGAAGTAAGGCAGGGACCCAAGCTGGAGCTTGAAGACGAAACAACAGGGAACACAACTTGTTGACTTACTAAGTGGCTAGTTTAGACTAATGTTCAGCCAGTTACCTTATATAGCCTAGGACTACAAACTCACCTTCAAATTTTTCAACACAGAACTGTTCTGTCTAAAGGAAATGCAGAGACAAAAATGGAGCAGAGACTAAAGGAAAGGCTGTCCAGTCACTGGCCCCACTTCAGATCTATCCATGGGTGGCCACCAAACCCTAACACTATTACTGATGCTATGTTGTACTTTGCAGACAGGAGCCTACTATGGCTGTCCTCTGAAAGGCTTTACCAGAAGCTGACTGAGACACAGGCAGATACTTACAGCCAACCACTGGACTGAGGTCAGGAACTCCTATGGCACAGTTATGGGAAGGATTGAAGGAGCTGAAGGGGATGGCAACCCCGAAGGAAAAACAACAGTATCAACTAACCTGGACCCCTCAGAGATCACTATCATTTTTATACCCACACTGTTGTGTCTGATTTTGTGAATTTTAATATTCTCTCCTCACCATTTAGTTTGCATAAGGGTGTGTTTATCTTGTTCATTTTCTCAATGAACACCTGTTTGATTCATTGATTCTTGGTTTGTTCTTTGCATCTGTTTCACTGATTTAATCATTTAAAGTGATAATTTCTTATGGTCCCTCTTGAATATGAGTAGATCTCTTCCTCTTTCTACTACAGCCTGCACCTATTTTTCATACTGGTGTAGCCAGGACCTGAGCAGATGAAGTCTTGTAGGCAGGAGTCTAAAAGAAAGGCAGGTAGTGAAGTGGGAGGAAGGCAGTGAAATGGAAACCAAGTCTATGGAGTTAGGACATTTCTGCTGGAAGATGGGTCAGTCATCTGTTCTTCTGACTAATGTGGCCTGCACTTGAGCAAGGGGAGTTGGAATTTAATCTTTTATTGAATGTAGAGTCAGCAAAAATATTTTCCCATTCTGTAGGCTTCACCTTTGTCCAATTGAACATGTTCTTTGCTGAACAGAAGCTTTTCAGTTTTGTGAGGGCTCATTTAAGAATTGTTGAAAATAAATGAATAAATAAATAAATAAATAAATAAATAAAAATAAAAAATAAAAAAAAGAATTGTTGATCTTAGTGCCTGCAAATAGCCATCTCCTGTTCCAGTGAATTCAATGCTGTTCTCAACTTTCTCTTCTGTTGGGTTCCATATATCTGGTTTTATGTTGAGGTCTTTTATCCACTTGGCTTTTAGTTTTGTGTATGGTGGGAAAAAGTATGGATCAATTTGCATTCTTCTACATACAGGTATCCTGTTTGACCAGCACCACTTGGTAAAGATGCTCTGTCTTTGCCGCTGTGTATATTTCTGGCTTCTTTATGAAATATCAAGTATATATCTTTATATTCATGTCTGTATCCTAGTTTCATTCCATTGATCCATGTTTCTCTTTTTTTGCCAATAACATGGATTTTATTAGCTCTATAGTCATTTTTGAAATTATATATGATGGACCCTTGAACATTTCTTTATTGTTTAGGATTTTGT
>JADRCD010104288.1:0-10428 GCA_019843815.1 Montemys delectorum | reverse complement strand
AGTTAAATAGAAGAGAATCTCTACTGCCACTTTGCTCCATCAGCACAATTACAAGTCTTTAAATAAGACTTGTAAATCTTATTAAAATTTAGGAAACAACAGTTATAAAATGTAGATTAAAAGGTTGAAATAAATTTGTAATTTTAGGACTGTGAAGATTTGTGAAAAGGAATGAGGGACTTAATGTAAGTAGATGCTTTATATATTGTTTACATGTATGAAGGTTTCAAAGATTAAATTGAAAAACAATTATTAGTTCAGAAAAACAGTGATTCTATTGCAAAACTGCATGGCTGTGCGTCTTTGTACCCACTTCCATCTGCTACTGAAGAAATTTTCCCTGATGATTGCTGGAAAGTACAGCAGTCTCTGAGTACAACAGAATAGTATTTGGGATATTTCACTGTTTTTTTGTTTGATTGTTTGGTTGTTTGGTTCTTGGTTTTGTTTTGTTTGTTTACTGTTGCTGATGTTCCCATAATGTTTGGCTCTACCAAAGGTCCTCAGGCTACCCAGACTCAGGTTCCTGACCATCCAGGCATGGGATCCTGCTCATGGCATGAGCTCAGATTAAACCAGACACTTTTGGCCACTATCATAAATTCTGTGCCACCATTCTATATGGGAGGTCTCCATCTGTTCCCTCTCCTCAAGGTCAGGCTCACCAAGAAAGCTGTGGGGATAGTTTGTAGTAGTCAGAGCAATGGAGGACTCCAGAAAATCATGGCTTCCTGAATCAACTAAATGGGGTCCAGGAGATAAAAGCAGCAAAAGTGGCTCCACATTAGGACCTCTGTGTATATGTGATGTATGGTTCATAACTTGCTGTTTTGTGGTACTTTTGTGGGACTTTAAACAATTGGAGCCAGTTGTCAGTGACCCATTTGCCTGTTCTTTGGACTCTTTCCCTCTTATTGTGTTCCCTTGTCTAGACTCAGTATTTGGGCTTCTGCTTTGTCTTATTGTATCTTATTTCATTATATCTTGTTGTTGTTTCTTGAAGGGTTGCTCTTTCCTGAAGGAAAATGGAGGTCAGGTAGAGCTCAGAAAGAGGAGTCAGTGGGGAGCTTGGAAGAGTGAGAGGATGGAAACTGAGCTCAGTATATATTGGACCAAAGAATTTATTTTTTAAAAAATGAATGAAAGACATGAATACTAAGAGAAAGAGAAGAATGAATAGATGAGTGAACTTAGTGAATAGATTCAAGAAAAATATCCTACAATGCTTAGTGCAAAGTTAAGTCATTTTTTTTAACTGTGGCTGATACAAAACGTATGTGACTTTTCAACATTAAAACATTTAAGGAAAAGAGAGTCAAAAGAATGAAATCATATATTTATTTTGAGAAATCAGGTTATTAGGTCAATATTCTAATATTATTGTAGTCTATTGCTTCTAATTTGATCTCTCTCTCTCTCTCTATATATATATATATATATATACATACATATATACATATATGTATATATATGTGTATATACTGTTTATACACATATGTATAGTATATGTGCATATATATATATATGTGTGTGTGTGTGTGTGTGTGTGTGTGTGTGCATATCCACTTAAAATGTATCCATTATATTAAAAAGCATAACTGTGCTATCTATGGATGACAAACCATGGTCATTCTCTAATATGCAACACAACAACTAGGACAAGCATAGGAATTGTCACATGAAAGTCTTCCAATAGTTCCTTCTCCATTCTTTATATTCCAATTTCCAAATCACCACTGATTTTCTCAATTAGGTATTTTCTTTCCTCTATCCATTTTTTTTTTAAATTTAAATGTATTTCTTCATAGCCCTAACATTTTTTAGACAATGTTATTTTAAAAGGATCTCTTTTTGCCTGTCTCTACCTTCTGAACAATGTTCCATACTGCAGTGCATACAGTGAAGTAAGTCAAACATCATACCCTACTGTGCTAGTATCTTTCTTCTAAATTTCTCTCACCTGACAGCATCTTTTAAAATCAACATGCATATAACCCTTGGGAAATGGTGAATAATTTCCCACAGAGGGTAAGTAATTCTAGGACATATTCTTTTCAAAAAGGCTCATTCATGCCCTAACAAAAAGAACAATGGACATAGGGATTACAGATATCTAATTAATTTATCTCTATTTAGAAATGTTTATAGATATTTGGGGATAATATGAAAGTTTGTAGTTTGATATGTCAACCTACTGAAACCAATTTCCTTCATACTTCAATTATCAGAAATGTCCTCTTTGTAGTTACATTCACTTAAGATTTGTGGGCTCTTTAATCATTGATTCATTTGGAATTCATTTTCTTCAACTAGATTAAGATATATACATTTATATCTCTTATGTATAACATAGAAGAGGAGAAAGTCTTGGGAAAGGAGAGATGTGGTGGCAATGCTGAGAGGGTAGGAGCAGGAAATTAAGAAGAAATGAGCATGATAAAAGAACATGATAGACTTGTATGAAAATGTCCTCATGAATCCTGTCACTGTTCCACTGAGTGGACACTAATAATAAAAAGCAAAATAAGTCTCCTTTGCTAATAAGCAACATCATTTCTGTTTTTAATGTATACTTTCTTTATTTACATTTCAAATATTATCCCCTTTCCTAGTTTTGCTCCCTCCCTGAAACACCCTATCACATCCTCCCTCCCCCTGCTTATATGAGGGTGTTCCTCTACTCACCCACTCACTCCCCACCCTTGATTTCCCTACACTGGGGCATCTATCAAGTCTTCATAGGACCAAGGACCTCTCCTTCCATTGGTGAATGACAAGGCTATCCTCGGCTACAAATGCAGCTGGAGCCATGTATACTCCTTTGTTGATGGCTTAGTCCCTGGGAGTTCTGGGGGTTCTAGTTGGTTGATATTGTTGTTCTTTCCATGGGGTTGCAAACCCTTTCAACTCCCTCAGTCCCTTCTCTAAGTCCACTCTTAAGGACCCTGTGCACAGTCCAACGGTTGGCTGCTAACATCTGCTTCTGTATTTGTCAGGCTCTGGCAGGGTCTCTCAGGAGATAGCCATGTCAGGCTCCTTTCAGCATGCACTTCCTGGCATCCACAGTAGTGTCTGGGTTTAGCAACTGTATATGGGATGAATCCCCAGGTAGAATAGTATCTGCGTGGACTTTCCTTTAGTCTCTGCTCTACACTTTATCTCCATATTTGCTCCTGTGAGTATTTGGTTCTCTTTTTAAGAAGGACCGAAGTAACATCATTTCTTCCAATCTCACTCATCATCGAGTTTTTTTGTTTTTGTTTTTGTTTTTTTGTATTTAAGATACATGAGAACTACTTAGAAAATAAATTGTCTTATATGTGCTGAATATACAAATAAAAAATCAAGGTTTACAGCAGGAACTTCTTGAATTTTTTTTTATTTTTAGCTATAATTTGAATATTGGAAACATTTTATTGTAATTGACTAAATTATAATCTGATATGAGCATGAGTTTGACTATCTGACTATTAACTTGGATTATTTAATTATTTTAAAGTTTGTAATAGCAACTATTAAAAGGACTGCATCTAAGCCTTGTATTCTTAAATGAGTTGCATAGGCACAATACTTATCTAAGAGTAACAAAATTAATTTGAAATTTTGTATGAATGTACAGAGATTTATATCAATGAAAACCTTAAATCTGTATCAATATCCAAAATTCTGTATCAATGTAACAAAATATAATTTCTTTCTATTTATTTATTTAGTTAGTTAGTTAGTTTTATTAGATATTTTCTTTATTTGCATTTCAAATTTTATCCCCTTTCCCCCTTTCCCCTCCAAAACCCCCCCTATCCCATCCTCACTCTCCCTGCTCACTAATCATCCCACTCCCACTTCCCTGTCCTGAGATTTCCCTACACTGGGGCATCACAAGACCAAGGGCCTCTCCTCTCATTGATGTTCCACAAGGCCATCCTCTGCTACATATGTGACTGGAGCCATGAGTCCCTCCCTGTGGACTCCTTGGTTGGTGGTATAGTCCCTTGGAGCTCTGGGGTTACTGGTTGGTTCATATTGTTGTTCCTTCTATAGGGCTACAAACCCCTTTATCTCTTTAGGTCTTTTCTCTAGCTCTTTCATTGGGGACCCTGTGCTCAGTCCAATGGATGGCTGTGAGCATCTACTTCTGTATTTGTCAGGCACTGACAGAGCTTCTCAGGAGACAGCTATATCACGCTCCTGTCAGCAAGCACTTGTTGGCATCCACAATAGTGTTTGGGTTTGGTAACTGTATATAGGATGGATCCCTAGGTGGGGCAGTCTTTTTAAATAAAAAGGGAAGACTCAGCTTTGTCTTTGTGATTGCATTGTAAGCATTCCTACCGATCAAATACATCATTGACTCAGTTTGTTTTTTTGTTTTAATACAAATGTATGTTATAAACATAACTTCTTACCATGGTTTTTAAAGAAATTACAGTGTCTAATAGATAACTTCTAAGTCTATAGGAAGTGATTGTTTTAATATACTTTTAGCATACTGAAGTAGATTATTTTTATAGTTAAAGCTATTTTGAATTTCAGAGATAAACTATTTCATAAAGACATGCTCTTATTTTCATACACTGAAGAAAATATTTTTAATAATGTTTTCATTTATCCTTTGAAAATTATATATATATACATATATATATATGTATATATATATAATCTTGATCTTATCTACTCCTATTCATATAACCTTGATACTGACAATCAAATTTATGACTCCTTTCCATGCAATGCCATTGTGTGGTGTGATAATTCAATTGAGTCTCCAACTGTGGTTGATTTCTCTAGTTCTCTTCCTTTTGTTTTCATTTTAGGAAAACTATATCTTATAAATGCTAACTTAGGGCACACAATGGCTTATTGTTTAACATTACCACACATATTTCATACAAATACTTTTGACAGTTTAATATTCATCACTAAGATATATTTGATTACATATTCAACAATGTGAAAATGGAAGAATCATTTTATAATCTACTTTCTCCTCAAATGGTGCATTTATTAGCATTATACTGAAATCTGATACACTATCAGCATAACTCTTTTCAGTATTTCTAAGTAAACCTTTTGGTTGCCAAAAGTCACAGCTAGCCCGGCATGTGAATAATAGGGAAGAAGCATGGGGATGTGCGTAGGTGAAACTGAAATTAATTTTCACAGTTTAGATGTTGTGTGGTCTCAGATGACATGACTGTTTAATCTTAGCTAGTACAGGTGTGAAAATCATAATATGAAAACTGACACATTTAAATAGAAAACCTGACAATATTATAATTGGGCTTCATGTTCACAGTGAAGTGTGAAAAGCAAACGTGTTTTGCACAATTTCTCCAAACTTCAGAAAAAGTGAGAGGAGATGTTTGGAAAATACATATAGATGTTACAGAGATTTTTTTTGTATATATTACTCAAAGCAAATACTTTTCTTGGATTATATTTATACTTATACCCTTTTATTTTAACAGGGTCTGGGACAAATACCTAGAGATATCCTACTCATGGAAGGATGCCAAGCTGTGTGATGAAAGATGCCTATTTTCTACTGTAGGTTTTGTTTTAAATTAGAGTTCATGCTATACCATTTCTTCTCTGTGTATGAATAAAGTAACATTATCCATATTCACCAGATGTTTGACTGAATAAATTTATCTGTTGTGTACTTTTTCTAGGCTTTACAAGCCTCCATGTACTACATTTATAGCTAATAATTTCTATTGACTGGTGTTCTATGAGTTGATACATCATTTATGACTGAGTAGATAGCAGGATACTTAATGTCAAATTTAGGGTAGTTGGAAGCAAATGTACAACTATGTTTTTCTTTCAGTAGAAAGAATTGAAATATATAAAAACAGAATTTATATTTTTATGAATAAAATTTATTATTACTTGAAAATTTAATACACACCCAAATACATACACATACACACACACACACACACACACACACACACACAAATCATTTTTGATACAATCATTTCTACAGCCTCACTTATATCCTTCCTATCCTTATCAACTCCCCCAACTGAGACCTTTAAATATCTTCCAATTTTCATGTTATTTTGTTTATTTGTAAGACACTGAATTTAAGAAGGGACACCATCATGGTTATGTATGTGGAAATACCCATTGGAAGTTCCAGTGGGTAAATAATGGCAATAACCACCTTTCCTGCAACATTCAATAGCCAATAGTTCCCCAGGGAAGGCTAGGTACCATGAGCCCCTCCATCAATCTATGACTGACCATTGGTAGCCTTAGTATTTTGTGGCCCAAGTACAGGCAATGACAACTGCTGTGACTATATGCTAGGCTTAAAAAGTGTATGGAGTTTCAGTATTTCTCATTATCACCTCAATCTTATATTCTTCTCATCTTCTGTATTGTCAGTGAGTCTCAGAGGGGGTTAATTAATGTCTTGTTTAACACTTAAATATCAACATTCACTTGTACATAGCTCCTCTAGAAGTGACGAGTCTGTATTTACTGCAAAGAGAAGCATCTTTAACCAAGTCTAACAGTACCAGTTCTCTAAAATTATGAGAACAAATATTTAGAAAGCAGTTTTGCAACATGTTAAATTAAAAATACAATATTAAGTTCTCCAATAGGAATGATGATCACCATAGCTATGTATCTTTTAAACTACTGTTTAAAGTACCAGACATGAGTTTCCTCATGTGGCACAGATGTTATAAGAGTTGGATGTTGCAGAAGTTTTTCTGTCATTATTGTGCTACTGGACACATTTTGCATGGCAGGTTTTATAGGTAATGTGTGTCCATGGATGCTCAAATGTGTTGATGACTTTTCTGGAGACTGTATGTCAGTGCATGCACACTAGTAAACAGGGAAAGACAGAGTTTCTTCTTAGATAGATAGATAGATAGATAGATAGATAGATAGATAGATAGATAGACAGACAGATAGCTAGCTCAATTTGTCTATGTGCTGTAACGAACATGTGTGGTATTTTTAGTAATAGGCTTTTTCATTGCTTTTGGAACCATATTTTTTTCTATGAGTGAAGACTACATATATAGTTATTGTGACTTAAATACATATTTAAAATCTTACTAAGAAATTGCACTGCATGCTGAGCAGTTAACTCTAGCAAATGACTCAGAATTTGTTTGCAGCACATACTAGACAGCTTTCAATGGTCTATAATTCAATTTCCAAATGATCTGATACCCTTCTCTGGCCTGGGATGGACACATGCTTTCACACAAACATACATGTAGGAACACTGTCATACACATAAAATAAAATAAACAGATCATCTTAAAATTCTCCAGGTTAACTTATATTTTATTACTGTTAAAACCATTTTTCTTGTCCACATATAGATCATGTCTACATAGAATGGTACTAATCTGTATAATTTTGAGGACAGAATAATACTGAATAATTTCATCTGTGAAAAATGTTGAGTTCTGCCCACCACCATCATAGCTGTAGCCATTTTTTCCATCCCTACCAACAATTTTATTTTGTTGATGTCAGATGCCCAACAGTCATTGACGCAGCAATATAACTGGATTTAGAGCAGGGTCATGTTGACCACATACCCTGTTGTGTTCTTGATGTTCTGTGGTTTGTTATTCTTTTTTTAATTAATCATTTTATTTGTTTACATTTTAAATGATATCCCCTTTCCTGGTTACCCCTTCACAAGACCCCTATCCCATCTCCCCTCTCTTCCCTTCCGTTTGCTTCTAGGAGGGTGCTCCTCCACCCACTCACTGACTCATCTTAAGAAATTCAACAACTGTAAGATCCACTTAGGACCAGTCAGAATAAAGGTCAGTTAGAACAGTTCTCTATAGCTAGCCAAAACAGATTGAGTCAGAGCCCACTACTGAACAATAACTGGTGTGCTAATCTCTCCATGGCAAGTAACTTCACAAGTTAAAAAATGGTATTCAAGTATACCAAATAATTCTAGAACATCATTATAAAATGTGTCAAGCATTGAAATGCATCATGCTATTTTACAGGTTTTTCACTGAATTATTATAAAGTACAGAGTAACAGGGAGTTTTATTTGACTATTTTTATAATCCCTGAAATGATTTAATTAATACGTAAGAAGACAACCTTTGCTACTTGTGGATTGCATTCATGTAGAGATATCAGTTATGTTAAAACATTTGCAGGATATGTCCACAAAATAAATGTAGGCAATACTGTGAAACAACATGGATTATATATTGTATTATATAAAAATATATTTTCAAGGGATCTAGATCTCATCTCACTCTCATACACACACACACACACACACACACACACACACACACACACACACATACACTCAAGATAATGGATTACACTGTGAATTCCCGAGTGTGCATCATTTCCTGAAAATGTCTGGCTCTCATTGTCACATGGCTTAGCCTTAGCACACACTATTAATTTCTCTGGCTAGAATACAGACATACCTTTAGTATACACCTTTAATCTCAAAAAAAGGTAAAATTAATTTATAGAAGGAAGCATCCAAGTTTGAAAATGATTTCTAATCAAGTGGCAGACAAAATGGAGAATTAGAGAGAGATATGACAGAATAGGATGTGCCCAGTTTTCAGGAGAAGAGAGAGGAAAGGGAAACTACTTAAGAGAGCAGTGCAGAAAGAGTCTGTAAAAGGAGGTAGTTCTACCAGGAGGGTTTTACAGAGACAGGATGTAGAGAGAACAAGCTAGACACATGTAAAGACAGAACTAGCCAGAGAATGGGAAGAAGCCACAAAATTAGAACATATTGCTATAGAGCTAGTTGGAGGTCAAGCAGAGCAATTCAGGAGAGGCCAATTAAGAAGCATGATTGGATCAGTCAACTTGGAGAGGTATTTTGAGCCAGAAAAGCTAAGTTGAACCAGTCAGCAAGAGTATAAATACAAGTAGGAAGGAGTGAGTTTATTCAGCAGCATGTCTAAGAGACTGAAAATATTCTAGGACTTGATTGGATTGTACAGAGGCTAGATGCTTCTAGGACTATGTCTATGTTTACAGACTGAAGCAGTAAGCCTTGGAGACAACAATTACATCAATTGAATAAAAAATATTTTTACTTACATGCACACATACACACACACACAGAGAGCAAAATGAAAAACATAGTTCTCCCTTCAAAGGGACTACAAGATGTTTCGTTCTGGAGTCAAATAGCATTTTGCAAATGCAACAGGGCTGATGTGCATATGAGCACACAGAGATCAGAACAGCATGCACAAGAGCTGTACCAATTCAACCAGCACAAACATCACAGCACTAGGTAGGGGATATATGGTCCCAAACCTCTACCTCCAGCCAAGAAGCTATTTGTATAGCAACCAGGGGAGGGAAAAAAAAACAGTATTCTTCAATAAAGTGACATTAGGCATATCAACTGCACTCCAGGGCAGGCAACACAAATCACACTCCATTTTTAGTTGTTTTAGTGCTATTTTTTTATTTTTTTATGATTGATTTTTAAGAGAGAAAGAACACAGAGGGTAGAACATCTGGGAGGATTTGTGAAAGAATATGATAAAAAAATACTTCCAAAAATATAAGGAATTAGAAATTTGTTGATTGTCATCCAATGGTCTCTCTAATTTGGTAAATGGAGAAATAGCTCCAATATTGTACAATCCATAAACTACTTGTGACAGTGTCTTGCTGTGTACAACATAAGAGTCTTGAAATCTTGTTTCTCCTATCTCAGCCTCTCTATTAATAGTATTGTTTATTTCATGTTTTTACATTATAATATGGTTTTCAGAACAGCTTACATATTTCAAAAGTATATTCCCAAAAGAAACGTAGACAATTAAATTGGGAAGGGGCTTGTAAGAGAACAACAAAGAGTGAGACTGAATGCTTTGCTTGAAGTTTTTAACTCTTGTATCAAGTTTGAAGAAGAGGACTTTATAAGTTACTCTTTCTCTGAGATGAAGGCTTTTCCAAATTATCACAGCCAATGAACCAAATTCTTACCCTCACCTAAGGTCTGTGCCACCCTCCAAGCAGAACCATTGTTCATTGAAACAGTTGGTGAATGACTTTATGGATAGACCAACTTAATACACACACCATTTCTTAAATGAATGTAACCTGTTCACTGTGGGATGAGAATAAAGTCACTCACTCAAGTCAAATTGCTTTGACCATAGCAGGAAGTCTATGTCCAAAAATCGTGCCTACAATTCATTCCTTGGCACAGCAGAACTGTCAACTCTCAGCTTAGCTACGATGGAGGTAAAATCCTTTGGTGATGTGAGGGTCATTGAAGTACAGCCTTATTACAATGAAATCCAATGTCTAAAAATTGTTCTTATTTTGGGCTTGTACTACAGTAAAAGCCAAGATTTTAAGCTCTACTAAATACAAAACAAACAAACAAACAAAAAGACTTTATATATTTATGTTCATTTAAGAAAA
>JADRCD010104271.1:0-18196 GCA_019843815.1 Montemys delectorum | reverse complement strand
AATGGAAGGATTCCCATTGTCTTGAGTGCAGTGAGCCCTGTGCTGGGTATGTATGTGTGGGGAAACCAATCAAGTTATATAAGGAAATACTTGAAGTATGTTTTGATAAAACTATTGCAAACAAAACTTCCTATTACCACATAAGCTCAACTTGAACAAGTTGATCATTGGCCCGCCACTTCAGGGAAGACTGACAACAGCAAATTACCCTGCAGGGCTGTCGGAAGGATTAGATGACTTAATTTTGGTGATATGTAAAGAGGTAACCTGTGGCATGTTAAGCTTTCCAGAATGACTTGCTCTTGTCATTGTCCTTTCTTCTCCTGTGTAATTTAAATGTACTGTTTCTGGAGAAGAATTAGTGTCCAATAAGTGCATGGATGGATAGATGGATGGATGGGTGGGTGGATGGATGGGTGGGTGGGTGGGTAGATAGGTAGATGGATGAATAGAAGGAAGGGTGTGTGGATGGGTGGGTGCATGGATAGATGAGTGGGTAGATAGGTAGACATAGAGATGGGTGGATAGAAAGATGGATGAGTGGGTGATGGATGGATGGATGGGTGGGTGCGTGGGTGGGTGGGCGATGGGTGGGTGGGTAGATCTATGGATAGTTGGATAATAGGTAAGTGAATGGGTGAGTGAATGGATAGGTAGATGGATGGGTAGTTAGGTGGGTGAATGGGTAGTTAGATGGGTGGATGGGTGAATAGTTAGGTATGTGGATGTTGGGGTGAGTAGATGGATTGGTGGATAGATGGATGATTAGGTAGGTGGGTAGACAGATGGGTTGGTGAATGTATGTATGTATGTGTATATGTGTATATGTATGTGTGTGTATATATATATATACATACATATATATATATATATATATATATATATACACACAATCTATGGATGGTTAAGTAGGTGAGTGTGGATGGGTAGATGGATAGATATGCAAAGCTGGATAGGTGGGTGGATGGATGCTTTGAGGTACTCTTTTCCCACCCTAACTTTTACCTAAATATAGTCTCATTGTTACAGCACAGCTTGAGGGTTTTTTTTTGTTTTGTTTTTTTGGTTTTTTCGAGACAGAGTTTCTCTGTGTAGCCCTGGCTGTCCTGGAACTCACTCTGTAGACCAGGCTGGCCTCGAACTCAGAAATCTGCCTGCCTCTGCTTCCCAAGTGCTGAGATTAAAGGTGTGCGCCACCATCGCCCAGCTACAACTTGAGTTTTATCAGCTATGTGAAGCACAAGGCTCCTGACCACCTTCCCAAATCCCAACACCAATGCCTATGTTGGAGAATCTGGCAGTAATACATAGTCAGATATGCTGTTTTGTTCCTAAGTTGTTCTGGAACAACTGTCTCCTCCCAATTTATATTGGGCGTCCTGGGAGGGCATAGGCATTCATATGGTTTCTTCTTCTGCTTTGCCAATCAATATATTTGCCAATACAGTAGATGATCTAATCATGAATGGATGAATGGTAAATGGTTTCAAAGTATTAGGGAAGCTTCATGCAATAAGACAGCTCCCCTTCAGTTAGTTCATTATTAAATCCCAGAACTTAGAAGATTTATCCCTGAGTAGGGATGTCTAAGTACATATAGGATAGCAAATGGTCCCAGTTCTGTCCCTCTGACCCCCACCTTCCCTTTTGACTTAGGAGGGGGTCATAAGACTCCTTTAATGCCCAGATTTAGACCCAGACCTTGTCTGAGTCCCCTAAGCAGAGCTGGGCAGATAGACACTGATTTGAAGATTCGTCTGATTATCAGTGAGTAGTGAGAGGGTACAGCTCATCGAGGGGGAGAGACAAGAGTCGGACTGGCCCGCTTAGCCTAGGACAGCCAGGAATACTACAAGGGGTGGACACAGCTCTCTTAATTCTGGCTCTCTCCTTTGCTTTCTACTGCACCCCCTTGCTTCCTTCGAAAGCAAATGAAAACTCCTTCCTAGGAGCTCTCTCTGGGACATTGGACATCTGCTTTCAATCCCTCTGGATACATGGTTCCGTTTCTAGCTTGAGACATTTGAGTGATGCTCCTAACAGCCACACTTACAGACCTGGCTCTCTCATTTCTCCAGGTCTTAAGGTGCAGATTCCTTAACCACATCATGGAGAATATATACATACCCAAACTGCGGATCACCCACGGCTGTGACATTATTCTGTGTCACCCAGCTGGCCCCTTCCAGCTTGCAAGCTCATCCGTCGCTCATGCCATTCCTCTGGGTTAGCATTGCCCTTATCTGAAGTGCCTCCCTTGGGATTTGTAACACACTGGGTGCCTTGTGTCATTCAGAATACATTTCTTCATCAACTCACTGGGAACTCTAGAGTGAGCAGTGGACACCTTTGGACTCTGGTCAGCACTCACAGCAGTAGGTGCCTCTTGTATTGTTTCCTCATCTGTAAGGCACAACAGGACTCCTGCCTTCCTTTAGACAGTGCTGGGTTCCCCATTCATCAGTCTTAGGTTTCCAGACAAAGAACAAAAAACTCATTCAAGGTCACAGTGCTGGTGGGTGATGACACTTCCAGGCTCCTCCTGGCCTTACTTTTCTTTGTCTCATTCTGGCTTTAGTTCTAGGCTTCATCTGGGATTATAGGCTAAACCTTTTATTATTTTGTCTGCTGCTTCTATACTTGTTTTAATTTTTGAGAAAGGTCCATAGATCCCAGCAGGATTTGCTCCTCTCTGACTCTGGGGTTCTCTGGCTTTCCAGGCTGGTTGTAGAGCTCCCCCTGTCACTCTGAGCACCCACTGCCTTCTGCTTTCATGTCCCTGGTATCGGGTCTGACCTTGCTTGGTCTCCTAGTCTGTCCATGTTTCTTACTGCTTCCGTCTGTCTTGCTTCTTTGCTGGAGGAAGCTCTGCCTCTTATCAAGTGGGCTCAGTCTCCTCCATGCTGTTTGCATCACTCATTCAGCAGCTCTTCCTTCCTTCCTTTACTCCTTCCTTCCTTTTCTTTCTTTCTTTTTTCTTCCTTCCTTCCTTCCTTTCATTTTTTTTTTAACGTTTACTCATTTTATGCACATGACTATTTTTCTGAATGTATGTATGTGCATCCCTGGAACTGGAGTTAGGGATGCTTGTGAGTCATTGTTTCAGTGCTGGGAACCAAATGCAGGTTGTCTGTAAAAGCCACAAGTGATCTTAACACCCAGCTGACTCTCCAGCCCCACCATCAACCATTCCTGAAATGAATGCCCGGTAGTTAAGCATTGGAAGGTCCAAGGAATCAGGGGCTCTCAACATTCACTACAGCAAAAAGTGATGCAAACAGCATAGAGGAGACTGAGCCCACTTGATAAGAGGCAGAGCTTCCTCCAGCAAAGAAGCAAGACAGACGGAAGCAGTAAGAAACATTCATCAGAAATGGAAGAAGATGTTTGTTCAAGTGCAGGAGGAGTGTGTGTAATCCAGATCCAGGGAGCAGATGTGCCTTTCTGGAACAGACTGGGCTGAGCCCAAGGGATGAGTTGAAATTGCTTCAGTGGGTGGATGGGTGGCAGTGGTGGCTGGGGAGTTGTAGGTAAGTTACAAAGAGGTACTTTAATGGGGACAGGGCCTCACATGCTCAGAGAATGGGCAGCTCCTCAGCCCTGCTAGAGCAGGCACGTGGGAAGGGTGAGAAATGAGGCCAAGAAGTGATATGGCCAGAGTGTGCTGGTGAGAGCTGCAGCGGAGGAGTAGTTAGCCTTCTGTTTAGAATAGTGGTGGCAGGGTGAAGGGGCTGCGGCGGTGACCGAGACCAAGTTATGGAAGTAATTCCAGATACATGAATTCCGATGTGCAGGAGCCTCTGAATTCATGTAGCCTCTAATTGGCTGTCTGTCAGGTCCAGAGCTGTTCTGCCTCACCGTGTATGTCTCTGCCTCCCTGTCCCCATGCTTTTCCTTTGCCTGACACTTGCTTCTTTGCTGGTTCTGCATGCCCAACCATACTCTTCTGCTTAGTCCCGAGGAGAGGCTCAGTGTTCTGTGGCATCCCTTCAACATGCACGTCTCAGCATCCCTGCAGGTCATCCTCACTCCTGTCTCCAGCAGCAGCAGCTGGGAGACTGGGGCAAAGGTGACCTTATAGCCATAGTTGCCAAGTTGTCTAAGGAAAAGGAAGGAGAGATGCACCACTGCCTTGCGTTGCTAGACTAGGTTTTTAAACAAAAGGGCAAGAACGGGTTACTCCTTCCCACCCAGAGAAGACAAGGCCTGGTGTGGGTAACCATACAAGGTGGTGCCGGGAGGACAGGGCTGACGGCCTCGGCCTTTTATGGAATCAAGTGGAGCCCTGGCATTGGAATTGCCCCCGAGGGTCCATCCAGCCTCTTCCTGTGAGGAAGACTTTGAAATTTCTTGGGGTCATGTGGCTTGCCCAAGGTCACAATAAGCTGGCAACCAAAAGGGAACCAGAAAGGAAGTCTCTGGTTCTGTTCTTTCATGGGGCCCAGTGACAGTTTGTGATTCTTTTTTTTCTTTTTTTCTCTTTGTCATAAGTTTGACAGTTTGGCAGTCTGGAGAATTAAGACTCACAGGCTGTTTTAACAACAGTCTAGCTCTATATTCCCCGTCTCCCCGCCTCTCCATGGGAATAGCTTGCCCAAGGTCACAGGGTGAGGGAGGGCAGTGCAACCTGCAGACCTGAAGCCTAGTCCGTCGCTGCCCATTCAGAGGCTCTTCCAGGGCTTTGGACTCGGAGAACTTGGGCCGAAAAGTCTCCTCCTTCAAGTATCTTACAACCACAGTCGGCTTCACTAGCTCCTACCTCATGCCCCCCCCCTCTGTCTCTCTCTGTCTCTGTCTCTGTCTCTCTCTGTCTGTCTCTGTCTCTGTCTCTGTCTCTCTGTCTCTCTGTCTCTGTCTCTGTCTCTCTCTCTCTCTCTCTCTCTCTCTCTCTCACATCTTTTTCTTGTGTGGCCGTGGAAACTGCGTCAGTTTAATTAGGGCTGCTCGGCGCAGTACTTTTCCACTGAGTTTACTAGGAGCCGTGAATTTGTTGTAACAAGCTTCACTGCCGGCTGCAGTATCTGATTGGCATGCCAGGAGCATCACCAGCAAACAGCTAAATAGAGATGGGGAGGAAAGTGGGTCAGGAAACAGGCCTTGCTCTCTTGCGAGGTACCTGCAGAGGCTGCGGAAGGCAGCGTAGAGGCGGCAGGTGGCCACAGCATGGCACTGTCTCCCACGGCCTGAGTCTCTGAGCACCCTGCCCCCACCAGCTCAATGCTGCAACCTCCCTTCCCCCTCTGCAGGTGACTGTTCCTGTGGCCATTTTGCCTTCTGTTTCTTCTATGGATGGACAAAGCTTTTATACCTGACAGCCTGGGGTTGGGGTGGCTTTTGGCTCAGGAAAGAATGGCAGAGAAGGGTTCAACTGGAATCATTAGCCACTGGCTTTCTAAACCATCAAGGCTTTTGGATTCCTAGGACTGGTACTGTAATAAGCTGGCTTTGCTGCATTTGAGAGGGTTACACAGTGGTATATGAGCAGACAGGCCAGTAGTGTTCCTCCTGTTCACTTGTCTCCGGCTGCCCCTTCCTTAACTCACCCTCCTCTCCCCCAATTATGTCACCTTCTTGTGCTGAGCTCCCAGAGAGAGAAGTGAGTGATTATGCCGGAGGGACAAGGGAAGCTTCTTGAAGGCGTAGAGGACTCGGTCAAGAGAAGAAGGGATGGAGGAAAAATGGTCAGAGCTTGCCTTGCAGATGTCAGGACTGCCTTGTGGATGCTAGTGGCCTCTGTGGTAGTACAGAACGAGTCTGTCTCAGAATGGGAGGCTGCCTGGAACCATAGGATCTGCTCATCCACACTGCTCAGTGGAGAGACAGGCAAGCTAAGGTATAGACAGAAAAAGCTAGAATGTGGGCCTGCCCAGTGTTGTTAGAACCATGCCGTGCCTTGTTTCTAATGCCAGTCGGAGAATATCCAGTCCCCTTTGTCTTTTAGTCCTGTGTTCGAGGTTAGGAGTTTACCCAATGTTCTCTATGCACAAACCACACATTAGGGAAGGAGCACTGGGCCCAGATAACCTAGGGTCTCAGGCTCACTCCAATCCCAGCTCTGTAATGCGATCCTTCTTCTACCCTAGGCCAGCACCTCAGGCCAGCATGCAAGGTTCCCTTTCCCATAGGGTCTCCTTGATTAATACTCAGGAACAGTGGGTCTCATCTTAGTGTGAGGGCCGATTCTTAGAACTGAAAAACCCTGGTGACAAGAACCCGAACTGTTGTGTTTGTATGTAGTTCTGTGAGAAAATTGGGCTCGTTTTGTTGAGAAATTGTTTTCAATAATTTCCACTTAAATTTACTGAAATTCGCGTTAATGACCACCTTTGTTAGAACACTTCCACTCTGCACAGTGCATCTTTCCCTTTTGAGGAGAAATCGGAGGGTAGAATAAAACCAGTCTGTCTGACAGATCCTTTGGAGAGTTTTAGTTCAGTCTGGTGTCTTCGGACTAAATAATGAGACACTGAAATGATGGACCGTGTGCCCATTTCCTGAGAGATGTACCAAATGAACCATTTTGATAGGCTCTTTCAAGGCCAGTATGTTGTGGAAGGTAATTGACCATTCAGATGTCAAGTAGTCTCTTGATGGAGCAAAGTGGAGCACATGGACAAAAAAGCCCATCATGATTGCCCCGAGACGTTCTGCCTGCGAACATGGCTCTCCCATGACCTTGGGACTAGACAGCGGCAGGACTCCACTATTGTCTTCTAAGCTGGGTTGAGCTGTGGTGCACTTTTTTGATGAGAATGGGTGGTCTTGGATGCCCCTGAACCATTTCTGTGGACTTGGAAGGCTCTATCCATACGCAGTCAGGAGGCCTTTGTTAGAGGAGAGGGGAAGGAGAGAGGCCTCTTAGCATTCAGGAAGCATTCCATTTAGGCCTCAGCACAGTCTCAAGCATTTCTGCATACTCATGTTTTGAGGTTACGTCAGGACTGTCACTAGGGTCATGGGAGCAATTCATAGATCTGGTTGGAAAGGGTAGAGAAGAATGAGGTCATATAGAGGACAGCAACCTGCGGGCCTCCAGTGACAGTGCAGTGTACACGAAGGCCTTTGGAGAGTCTTTCCTGAGCTAGGTGTGCTTGGTACAGCCTCTTTGGTCACGGGCACCTAGTTTAAAAGTGGTCTTTAGTCCTCAACCATTTGGCCACAGTCAAGCTGTGGTCCACGCTCCTTGGGTTTGCCTCTGGGAATGTTTTTCTGCTTCTCGGAGAACCTAGTTCTGTGGGAGGAAGAAGGTGAACAGTTCACTGAGCCAACACGGAGCTGAAGGCAAGCTCCTTACATCTCCTGTTCCTCACGCTGCTTTGTTACGACCTCAACTCCTGAGCACCTCCCAGAATAGAAGCCCACTGGTCCCAGGCTCTCCCTCTTCTTCTCTAGGCCCAGACAGAAGTGATCATGCCTTCAAGGTCTATGTGGCCAAAGCGAGGGCAGGATTGCAGTGTTCACTGTTAATAGCTATACACCTTGTCCCTTAAGAACAGCCCCAGGACTTAGAGACTCCCCACTCCCTGTGTCTGTGTCTTTCCTCCTGCCCGCCATGCTGACCCTCCAGCTGGCTGTGGGTTTAGCAAGCCTGGGTTCCTGTGCTGTCAGCCCTGGAGTGCCCTGTGTTTCCATTCCCATCTTGTCACTTCGGCTGCCACCTGCATCATTCCGAGCTGCTCCGTCCGTCCTTCATGTTGACTCTGCAGTGTGAACTGCTACTGCTGCTGCTGCTGCTGCTGCTGGCTGCTCCTCATCTCTTCACTTGTTTACATCCCAGGCTCTTATATTAAGTGTTCATTAAATGTTCTACTATCCATCCAGAACAACCTTGTCAGAACAGGGAGGGGGAAAGCACATATCTATCTTCTCTCTTGTCATTTCTCTCAGATGAATGAATTAAATATTTTTATTGCCTTGAAGATTAATTACCTCCTGTCCTCAGGCAGGCTTTAATATTCTGGCTGTAGTTTCTTGTGACTGGGGCCTGACAAGGTTTCAGCCCTTCTTCCAGACTCCTTCCTTTGCCTGGGTTTTGGTTTCTGTGCGGCCTTGGCTTCTGTGGGGAGAGGGCAAGCTTGACTTGTGGCTTTAGATGAAGTGCTGAGTTGTGGAATTTATAGTTCACATACCTCCTGGAGTTGCCTGGATTTTTCTGGCATGAGGGGTATGGTTATTGTGGTCACCAAATAAAACACTTGAGACCTAGAGAATTTAAGCAATGAACCCAAGTCTGTGCAGTGAATAAATTTTAGACCCTGATGCCACCCTGGGTTTTAGGCTCTAGATACGCTTTATCATTTGCACACAACTGAAAAGGCACCAATGCGCTGCTTTAAGCAATCTAGCGCCCCCTTTTGGAAGCACCTACTGTGACATAGACATGCCTTGTAAAGGTGAGGAAGGACAGACAACCACCTCTAAGCAGGCAATGCCAGCTGGATAACAGACATCTCCTGTCTCCCAGAAATGGACATGCTCATCCTTGAAGGTCTTTTTGTTTGCACGGATATTTTCATTTGTCTGTAAGGTGGCTTCTCAAAGGCTGGTGAGTGTGCCCGCGCGTGTGAATGTATGTGTGTGTGTGTGTGTGTGTGTGTGTGTGTAGGGGGATGTCTCCACTGATGAAGTGCCTGTCTCAGAAGCATGAGGACCTAAGTTCTAGCCCCATACCCATATAAAATGCCAGGAAGGGTGGCATGTACCTGGAATCTTAGGATTGGGAAGGAGGGGAGAAGTGATTGGTGATTTCTAGACCAAGGAGAGACCCTGTCTCAAAGGTGGATGGCATTTCTAAAACTGATGCTCATGGTTGTTTCTAGCTTCCACATGCATGTATGTACATGTGCACACATGTGTATCCCCACAAATATGCATATACACATGTACTTATCTCACCCCCAAAGATGCATGAGTATATACACACACACACACACACACACACACACACATTAATAAAATGGTGTCTTAAGTCACTCAGGATGACCAGACTCCACTTCCTCATTCCTGCCTGACCACCTCCAAACAAGTATTTCCTCATGTTCTCTTACATGTGCTGCCTCCTCTGTGCCCTCCGCACACCTCCTCCCCCCACCCCCAGTAACCTTCTGTTCTCCTGGCCAGCCTGTTCTAGCTTCCCTGGCTTTGAGTCCCAATGACTCAGCTTGAGAAGAATACTCTAGTCTTTGAATCTGTCAGAAGTCCCCAGCTCTGCCATCTAACCCCTGGGCATTTCTTGGAAGTTCAGGTGTTCCTGTCTGATCCATAGCTGGGTGGAGGTGCTTTTTGTCCTGAATCTCTGTGGCAGTGATTTCTAGGCCTCTGTCTTTTATCCATTAAGGACACTAATGGACTTCAAACACTGCCCTGCTTTTCAGCTTAAAGCACCAGGAACTGGGCCAAGCATGGTAGTTCACGCTTTAATCCCAGCACTCAGGAGGCAGAGGCAGGTGTATCTCTATGAATGTGAGGCCAGCTGAGCAGTGTGAGACCCTGCCCCCCCCCCCAAAAAAAGCATGCAAATAACTAAAACTCCCAAAAATCTATCATACTGCCTGTTCTTGCTCTTTCACATCCCAGCCCTTCATCCCCAATATGAGAGTTCCCTAGCATGAACCTAGCTGTGAGTGTCTCTTGTAGACTGTAAGGCCTTGAAGCCTTTAGCTGCGGGACACCCATTGTGCCGTGGCAGTTGGCATCTCAGTCTTATTGAACCCTCTGGATAGTGTGAGTTAAGGCTTTTGATTCCCTTTGTTTTGTTTTTGCTGTGCTCGAGTCAAGCCTGGGTGTGGTACATGCTGGGCTTCAGCACTGACTACATCCCAGGCATTTATGTTATGCGCTTCTTGTAGATATAGAAACTGAGGCCCTGCCTGGTATGGGCTTGGGCAAAAGGCCTAGTGCTGGAGAGGGAGTCTCCAGGCTGATGGGAGGAACAAGCCAAGTAGAGAACTAGCTTTATGGAAGAAAATGTCCATAGAAGCACAGTTCTGCATCGATGGCCACTCTCAGGATGGTAGAATGTTTTCTAGTGGGGGCCCAGGAGACTTCATGAACTTAGATTGCACTGAGTGAGAAGGGTGACAGTTTTTCTCCAGAAGGGGCACAGGAAAGGTGTGGCTAGCAGACACTCTTGGGGGAAATGCCTCCTTGGTGACACCAGGGATCAATGGTGTACCTTCCACGTCGGAGCACGGACGTGGGGGGAGATGCAGTGAGACATGAGGCTGTTCCTTGATGAACATTTAAGTGTCTGGCTGGAAGGTTCATGTAGGCACAGGGGAGCCACTGGCAGGCTCTGAGCAGTGGCGCTGTAAACCCGAGCTGAGATTTACAAAGGTTACCTTAGACCCAGAGGACTGGAGAGAATTGATAGCAAAGAGAGGAAAATGCTAAGAATCTGTTGCAATCATCCCAGACACATGTTCTCAGGGCTGAACAGCCCAGTGTCTGTGAGGAGAAAGGCAGCAGGAGGGCAGAACAAACGGATGCGGACGGAATGGCAGGACTCATCGACTGAGGAGACAGACAGAGGTGACTGTAGGGAGGCCATGGCGGCAGGAACTGATGCCCGATGATTTGGAGGGCGAATTGGAGACTTCATGAACTTAGATTGCCCTGAGTGAGAAGGGTGACAGTTTTTCTCCAGAAGGGGCACAGGAAGGGTGTGGGTAGCAGACACTCTTGGGGGAAATGCCTCCTTGGTGACACCAGGGATTAACGGTAGTTTGAGCGTTGACACTTCTGTGGTGCTTAGTGTTCAGCTGCCACCATTCACAGCCCCTCTGGTGTTCCTCCTATTACACACGTGCCTGCCTTTTATGGGTAGCTCTGAACGTCTGACGGGCCTTCCACGCCCCTTCATATATCCTGAGTCCAGTCCCCCTTGTGTGTGCCTCTGCGCACGTGGGAGGAGCACCTGGAGGCTGCGATCAATGTAACTTTGCAGTTAATGTTTGGGTATTTATTTATGGGAGAGGAAGCACTTGGAGTGACCGGAAGTCTGCTGACTTTCCCGCCAATCTCCAAGGTAAGATCCCCAAAGCATTGGCTCAATAAGCTAAAAAGGTTCCTAGAAAAGGCAGTTTACTAATAAATGTGCCAGAAGCCTTTAGGATGTAACAGAGATGAAAGTCAGCTGTCGTAGGAAGGTAGAGATGGTTGGATGCAATCAAATCTAAAAGCACACTCAGCTGTCAGAGCTGAGATTGGTGTCTTATGGGTGTTAAGAACAGCTGTCACGTACTGAATGCTTTCTTGGTGTAGATATTGCTGTGAGCACTTCACATGTAGTAATAAACTCAAGTCTCATGCAAACCTAGCAAAATAGCAACTATTACTATTTCTGTGTTTTGTGTGTAGGAACTGAGGAGGCAGTTTGTCCAAGGACATATAACTTGTACATAGTGGAGGCAGGATTCGAACTCAGACTTTTAGTAAGTACCAAGGCCTGCATGGTTACCCATGCTATGGCCTACCCCTTGGCTACTTTCCAGCCAACTTTAGGCCATTATTAATGCAAACATTAAGCAATTCTCAACTGCTATTGCTGTCTTTGCTGTACCCCTTGTGCTGTAATGGTACCTGGCATAAAGTCTGTGTTCACGAAACGCACATGGAGTGAGTGTCCTTCCGAGTCACTTTCACAATGAGAAGAGAAGGTGGGCAAAAGGGTCTCATGGAGTCTCACTGCTATGAGGTCAAGGGTAACTTTGAACTGTTGATGCTTCTGCCTCCACCTCCTGAGTGCTGGGGTTTCAGAACATGTATCCTTGCACCCAGCTTACATGGTACTTACGGTCAAACCTAGGGCTTCATGCATGCTAGATGACCTGTGATGTTATGCAGTGGAGGGAGTTATTAAAAATCACAAAGATATAAGGCTAAGTACGTTTATGATTTTTGTGTTGGTCCATACTGAGAAAAACAAGTATTAGGTGTTTTCTGTCACAGTTGGAATCTAGATTTAAAAAGAAAGTCAAAGAGTAGAAGGGTTACTTGGGAAGAAGAACAGGGTTTGCAAGTGGCAGGGTGGTGAACAGACTGCACACACACGTGCACCCGGGTGTGGAAATGCCAAAGTTTTGTACAACTAGTGGGCACTGATTTAAATTACAAAATATTAACTCCTGATAACTTTATTTTGCTCATGACCTTGTATCTGGAGATTAGGGGCAATCACATTGAAGGAGAAGAAGGAGAAGGAGAAATGAGCCCCGCCCCCCAAGGAGAGAGGAAAGGCATTCTACAGAGGAACCTGTAGGATGGCAGGAGTCCATGCAGACGTCATGGAGGATACAGTCTGCCGCCCGTATTATTCAAGAACCCATTGTGACACGGATGTGTCATCCGTCAGGAAGAAGGCATTTTGTGTGTCGTGGATGTGTAGCCAAGAATAGAAACCAACAGTCTACTACTTTGTTTTGAACTGAGAAAGTTGAAAAGTCACCTCACTCGACCAAGAAGGGGCCTGTGAGGATCACTTGGCCAGGAGCTGCCCCGCAGGCAGCAGTGGGTCTGGGGGGGCAGAACAGCAACATATTTGTCTGCTGACTTGTGGGCTGTGCCCAGACAGAACTCAGTCAGGCTGGGCCACTTGATTTTTAATCTCAGAAAGATTAAATGTGACTTTAGGGTCTGACCTTAGAGATTCTTTTCTATTTTAATTTAAATGCCAATGTGCTGGCTGAAGATACAGGATAGAGAGGTCTACAACTTGCCGAACGTGCAAGAAACCCTGGGCTCTTACCTGGTACTACTCGAACCAGGCGCTACGCGAGCCAGGCCTAGGGGTACATGCCCAGCACTCAGAAGGTTTGGACAGAAGGGCCAGAAGTTCAAGGTCATAAGGTCACCCTTAGTGACATAGTAGGTTTAAGGGCAGCCTGAGATATAGAAGACCATGTCAGGGGGAGAAGGCAAAATAATGCTTTCTCACCATGAGGCTCCTCAGGGTGTCACATGTCACAGACTCTCTTGGGTAGGGCCACATTCACGTGTCTTGCCTCTCACTGGCAGTGACCCTACTGAGCTCAGCTAAGCATCTGCAGCAGAACCCAAGATTCTTGAGCCTTGTGCACAAATGGTCCATCCCTGCACATGCCTGTGGTCGTCGTGGAGGGGATTGAGATAGGAAGGCAATATGCTGCTACCTCCGGTACCCTACCAGCCCGCTTTCTAAGTGCCCTCACCCTGTGAGGCCATCCAGAGGCTTTCCCTCAGGTCTTTCGAGATCTTCCTGCCATGTCTCAGGGGGGCATTCTGTTAGCTACTGAATTTGAGGTGTCAACTGAATTCACCCATTATTTACAGAAACCATAAGATGTGTGGCAAACTCTGAGGTACACTCAGTGCATTCTGTTAGCATCTGTGGTGGGAGGGACACAGATAGCAGACATCTGATTAGGACCTACTGTGTGCCAGACACTGTGTGAAGCTCTGAAGACAGGGATGAGTAAGGCCTTGCTACTATCTGTACAAAATGGTACAAACATGTGGAAACCACTTAGTACCAAGTGGGATAGTACCATCTCAGTAACAAGACCCAAAGAAGGGAACAGTTGCTTCAGAGGTAATTTGGCCACTTCTTAGCTGTGTGCTTTTAGTCAAGGTGTCTACACTTATTTCTCAAGTAATCTGTAAATCAAAGCTATAACAAGTTAATCTAGACAAAGTGCCTAGAACAGAGCTTAGTTAACTGAAATCAGCAGCCCCTTTCCTTGCATGTTCCCTCTCTCTCCTGCCCAGAATTCTAGCAAGCTGAGGACCCAGCCTGGATTGGTGTGCAGGGGCAGGGTGCTGAGATGTTGTACATGAAATTAGCATGCAAGTGTTTGTGGATGATTCTATTGAACAAAGAGGCTGGAGAGCTGTGCTCAACACTCAGGATCCTAAGTAGGAATTTGGGCTTGAGCAGTGGGACACAAAGTAACCCACATGGACTTTCAGAAGAGCGTGTTTTTTCTTTATTTATATTTCAAATGTTATCCCCTTTCCCTGTCTCAACCTCCCTCCCAGAAACTCCCTGTCCCATCCTCCCTCCTCCTGCTTCTATGAGGGTACTCCTCCACCCATCCAACCAATCCCACCTCCCCACCCTCGATTCCCCTACACTGGGGCATCTATTGAGCCATAGTAGGACCAAGGTCCTCTCCTCCCATTGATGCATGACATGGCCATCCTCTGCCGCATATGCAGCATATATGTACTCCTTTGTTGATGGCTTAGTCCCTGGGAGCTCTAGAAGCTCTGGTTGGTTGATATTGTTGTCCTTCCCATGGGGTTGCAAACCCATTCAACTCCAGAAGAGTGTTTTTGGAAGAGGAGGGAGAGGTTGGGCGAAGCAGAGCATCCAGGAAGCTGTGGCAGAATTCCAGGTGGGAGCTAAGGCCGAAGCCACGGTCACCACCTCTCTGAGAATGTGCAGGCTGAGGGAAAGAGTCAGTTCTGCATCTGGCCCACACACTTGTAGGATTGTTGTTGGTAGAATGTTGGTTTGAGCCCTCATTTGTCCCATGTAGCCATAAATCTTAATATCCTGACATCGTGTTCTACCTTCTAACCTCGGATCCATCCAGACAGCTACACACATGGCATTGGGCTGGAGTTGGGTGGACACGCGTGGGCAGCTGTGGAGCCTGTAGAATGAGAAGCTGCCTCACAGGATGGGGAAGCTGCTGAAGAGCGGCCCAGTATTTAAAATCACAGCAATGAAAACTGCCTCATTATCGATTGCATATAAAGGCTGTCCATCCAGGAAGCTGGGAGGATTTCTATTGATGTGCTTCAGCCAGATTGGATTCTCTAGCGAACATGATCTCATTTAATCATTTCAGTCTTGTCAAGTAAATATCACGATGCCCATTTTACAGGGAAGAGGCTCAAAAATTACAGGTCCCATATCAGGGTCAGACAGCTTACTGATAATTGTCAGACCATGGACCACGCTTTGTGTCCCTGAGCCTCAATTTATAAAATAAGCATCATAATGAAACAGACCTAAAGGGATGATTTCTGCATCAGAGATGTTCTGTAGGAAAAGATGTCCCACGGCGGGAAGGAGGAAAATGTTCCTTGACACCAGGAGCTGGGCCTTGGTGTTGCTGTGAGCTGATCAGCAATCCCCACTCAGCCCTAAACTGACCTAAGCCGTTTCACAGAACATCGACACCAGACAGGCTACTTTGTAACCATGGCAAAATGAGGCAGAATGAGACCTTCTATGATTTTATTTGAACACACATGAAACGTGACTATTCTCCCTGGTTGTTGGTGTGACCTCATGTGATTTTCAAGTAAGATATATAGAAATAAGTATATATGCAAAAAGTAAATTGGGGGCCTGGATATAAGCAAAGAGCAGTTTTTGCATATGTTTTAAGTCATCACCAGATTCTTCACACCCTAATGCAGTACGAATGCTATGTAAGTTTTGCTCATATGGTTCGCCACATGTCTACGCATTTGTTTCCTTTAAATCCTGTTTGCTTTGTGTATGGATGTGACCCTGGAGCTTGCTGTGAACAGGCTAGCTGGCCAGCCTGTGAATCCCAGGACTCACCTCTCTGGCCCCTTTCCCCTTGGTGCTGGGTACAGCTGCCTACCAGCCCACCCAGCCTTTATATAAATGCTAGGGATCCATACCCAGGGTCCCATGCTTGTAGCAGACACTCTGACCACTGAGTCAGCTGCTTGGCCACATCTGTGTCTCTTCCAGTCAGTGTCCCTCTGCCTCTGTGGATGGCCTTCCTCAGTGATACCTTTGCTGGTTGCTTCTCTCTGCCATCCAGGACACAATCCTGGGTCATGTTTGCGTTTAGTTTCTTGGCCTTCTTTAATCCAGGACAGCTTTACTTTGTCTTCCTTGACTGTTGTGTTCTAAGCGTACAGGACAGTTCCGCAGCCACGCATTATGTCCCTCAATTGCTTTTACTTGATTTTCCCTCCTGATTAGATTTCACCTCTGCCCTCTTGGCAGTAATACTAAATAAATGATGGCATGCCTGCCTTTAATACATCCTTAGAGGGGAATCTGATTTGAGTTTACCCATTATTAGTGATGTTCACTCATGTCTTCGGGTGAGGTGCTGTCCTCCCCCATCTTTCCCCTGTGCAACTAACTAAACAGTGATCTGTGAGGAGATGGCCGGGGCTGTGTGAGCTGGCCATTCTTCCTGGACTTTTGCTCACCAGTTTTTTTTTTAAAGATTTATTTATTTTATGTATGTGAGTACACTGTTGCTGTCTTCAGAACCAGAAGAGGGTGTCAGATCCCTTTACAGATGGTTTTGAGCCACCATGTGGTTGCTGGGAATTGAACTCAGGACCTCTGGAAGAGCAGTCAGTGCTCTTAACTGCTGAGCTCTCTCTCCAGTCCCCCAAAATAAAAAAAAAAAAATTAATGAAAATAAAAAGCATTAAGGGCCTTTTCCACCAGTATATTTCTTCATTCCTTTTCAAAAGTTTTATAGGTGCTAGGCAGTGGTGGTGCACGCCTTTAATCCCAGCACTTGGGAGGCAGAGGTAGGCGGACATGAGTTCAAGGCCAGCCTGATCTACAGAGTGAGTTCCAGGACAGCCAGGGATACACAGAGAAACCCTGTCTTGAAAAAACTTGCTCACCAGTTTTAAGGTGAATTGACAATTCATCTCTGCATTCACTGTTATTGTAATGGTTGTAAAACTTTTCTAAATCAATTATTCCTTTTATTATTTATGACATCCCAGTGTAAGGAAGAGCGTTCCTTACTTCTGTATTTATTACCCAGTATGTATTCATGAACTTTTGTTTTATTCAATGTATTGTAAGTGAATGCTGTCATTATTCATTTTAATGCTCAAATTCCCCGTGGCCCCGGCTGGTAGGGACCCCTTCAAGGTGGCTCCTATGTTGTTTTGACATCCCCATCACTCTGACTTTATAAGACCCCTATGTCACCTTACTTCTTAGCACAGACAGGTGTACGGTTTCCAGCTGTTCTTTCCTTGTCCTGACTCTGGAGTCTGCCATTTCTTCAGGGAGTCTGATTTCTCTTAGTGAAAAAGTATTTAGGATCTGAGATCTATAGAGTAGGAGAACTCATCGATGCTGCAGGCAAGGGTGACTGCTTCTAGGTAGTTTTACACTGACTTAAGCAGCCTACATGTGTAGGGATGGAACTGTAATTTCCCATCATGCCTTGACCTTTGGTCTAATGTATAGGGCTGCTCTTTGCTTCCCCAGGTCGATGTTTGTGTGTGCTCCATCAACAGTGGAATTCTGGCTTCCAGCAACATTAATATATTTTTCCATCTGCACACTCTAGCAGTGTGTGCAAAATCTCTTCAGAACCCACATATGCATCCTATGGAAGCAAAGGACTTACTATATAGTTTAAGATGGTTTTTGTAGGTTTTTTTTTCTTGTTCATTTGTTTGTTTTTTTAGTTATTCAAGACCAAAGGCAATTACTGTCATTTGGGATTACTTGAGATTATAATTCTAGAAAGCAGATGCACAAAGTCTTGAAAATCTATTTCCATGATGTTTTTAACCAGAGAGTACCAAGTCAAGAGTTCTGTGTTCAAAGGCTGCTAGGATTAGCTTCTCCCTGTTCCTCTAAACAATTATATTTGTAATTGAAGTTAGTTTTGCCTATTTTATGTTTATATTTTATATTTTGTTTATATAAATTTGTGATTGCCTATATTTGGCTTCTAATATTATTCTTGCTATTCTATGAATATCAGTAATTTTTTCCCTGCTATATGAAGCATGCGAATTAGTTAGCTTTCTGTTGCTGAGGTAAAACACCACGATACAGCAACTCATAGAAGGAAGAGTCTATTTATGTAAACAGTTCCAGAGGGATAAGAGTCATGGGGGCTGGAGACGTAGCTCAGTGATTAAGAGCATTGGCCTCTCTTCCAGAGGATCCTTGTTCAATTCCCATCACCCACATGGCAGCTCACATCTGTCTGTAACTCCAATTCCAGAGGCTCCAACTCTCTCACACAGGTGCATACACACAGGCAAAACACCAATCTACATAGCAAAGAAGAGTCAGTCATGGCAGGGAGATGTGGCAGCAAGTGGCAGGCATGGTGGCAGGAAGAGGTGGAGGAAGCAGAAACAGGCTTACAACTTGAACTGCAAGCAAGGAAACAGAGAAGGGCCAGTCTTCTAGCTCTCAAAGCCCGTCTTTAGTGGTTGGTATATGCGA
>JADRCD010104267.1:0-21342 GCA_019843815.1 Montemys delectorum | reverse complement strand
TTTTTTTTTCTTTTTTTTCAGAGGGGAAACTAGGAAAGGACATATCGTATGACATGTAAATAAAGAAAATATTTAATAAAACAATAAAAAACTGTCTAAAAAAATAGGGTCTTTGCAGACTTTATAGTTACAATGAGATCTTGTAGGGTTGGGAAGGACCATAAACACAGTGTTTGTTTGTGAGTTGCTATCAAAATCCACACAGAGACACATGAAACCAGGACCATGTAAGGTGGAAGTACAGATTGGACTCCAGGTGTCACAAGATAAGGAACATCAATGATTGTCATTACTAACAGGCTTTTCCATGAGTAAGTCCTCTCCCAAAGTCTCCGAAGGGGTTGTCTAGCTAACACCTCAATTTTGGACTCCCTGAACTGTGATATAACACATATCTATTATTTAAAGCCAATTGGTGTTTGCATCACTGTTATGGAAGCCCAAGAATGAATAGACATCTTTGTAGATATTATAAGTTTGTGAGTACCCCTGTTTTTCTCTTGGCCTTACAACGACCTTCCTCTATGTATGCACTAAAAAGATGTTTACTTCCTTCTCACGAGTTCCACTTTTTTCATTGGCCGCATCCACCCTATAGCTCGTTTTTCCCACTTTTGTCAGCTATAATTCAGAAACATGTTATGTCAAGGTATATAAATTTATGTTTGACATATGTATTATAAAATAATTTTTATAGTCAAGCTAATTGACATGCCCTATCAATTGAACATGCATTTGTGTGTATGAGGGTGTTTTAGAAGTTAGAATCTATTCTTTTAGAAAATTTTAATTATGACTATATCATGACTGTTCAGTACAACAGAGTTAGGTCTCCAGTATATAATCATCTTGGATCTGAAAGTTTGCTTCCTTTGACCAACATCTCCATATTTTTGAAAGATATTTGAAAGTTCAGCTTCAGCTGGCAAAGTCAAATTCTTATTTATTATTGTTAAGAAAAAAAACTCTGCTAGGAGAATATTAAGTACAAAAGACATTTTATTGTAGAGAAATAAAGCATGCATGTATTTTTAGTTAGAAATTATGCTTATTATCTCCATCCATCTGTCTTTCAATAAAATTTCAGATTGAAGAGGATTATGCCTTTTAAGCTGCTTTATACACAGTTCTTCAAATACACAGAAAGCCTTTTAATTAGACCATTTGACCATTTTATATGCAAATAACTAATACCATTAAATGTATCTGGGTCTCCTTCTGTTGCTGTTCTGATGTGTCAGAGATGCACTGACCCTCCTCAAACAGGGTTAATGAGAGAGCATGCACGTGAGCACGTGAGCGTGTGGTAGCTGCCAGCTGGAGATCTAAGATAAAGACATGAGATTTTCCTGGCAGAGCTTTTTGTGTCCTAAACAAAACACATGCAATTATGAAGAGTATATTTAGGAGCCTGCCTTAAGGAAATGAATTCACAGTCTCTGTTCTTTATAGTAACAGCTCTTGGGTTCCTTTGTTGCCTTTACCCACCGAGTGACTTAGCAAAGTATCTGTGGTTTCCATGTATGAGTAGGAATTTTAAATTAGAAATAAAGGGAATGTTTAACAAGACAGCTTTCTTTTTATTGCATTTATGTATTTATTTATCTGTGTGTATGCAAGTGGGAGTTTGTTCTCTCTTCACAGCATCTGAGTCCTGGGGAGTTGAACTTAGTGTGTCAGGCTTTGATGCAAGCTTATTTACCAGCTGAGCCACCTTGACAGCCCAAATTATAAAACAACTTCCTAAAATACTTTGCACGACTTGGAATATTGGCTTTCACTATATGTACATTTGTGTGAATTCTGTAACACTTGAAACAAACAAATATATAAGCCAAAAGGAAAAATATCATTGATTTGCTTCAAGCCTGAGCTAAATATTAGATACCACAGAGGGGAAAAAAAACCTCACAGTTCCATATTCAAGGAATAGGTGTCTAAGGAGAAAAAAATATGCTCTTAAAAAACAAGTTTAAGTATTGAAGGCAGCCCCTGAAACACGGGTAAACTAAAGAAGAGAACTGTGAGGGTTCCTGATATGCAGCATAAATCATCATTAATGAAATGGTTTGAATAACAGAAATATGTACATGCTTAACCTGGAATCTACAAATAGGAGATATAATCCCCAAGAAACTCGTAGTCCCTGGGGTTGTAAAGAGGGAGGCCCCCCTGTCTCTTCTGAACTCTGACATTCCTGTAAAGTTCTTGGCCAGTGGCAAAGCACCTCCAGTCTCTCACTCCATCTTCATGAAACCCTACTGTCCCTCTCTATATTTCCATTTCCCTTTCTTGGAAGAAAAGGTGTCATTGGATTCAGTGTTCATCTTAGTCTAGGATGATTTCATTATGAGAGTTCCTAATTCAATGATGTATTAATTTGTAATAATCTTTTTTTCAAATAGAATATATTTAGGGGTTCTAGAAGGAGACAATACTGGTAAGCAATATTAAATTAACTGAGTTCTGAAGAGAAGATGGCATGTTTAATATGGAGTACATTTGAGGAGGGAATGAGTCAAATAGTGAGCCACCTTTATGGATCATCACATAATGCCAACCAGAGCAAACAATGACAGTGGGATTAATAATGGAGTATCGCATGAAAACTTTCCATGGGCAAGTGCACACAGGAGTCTACACATCAGGAAAAGACTTGGATAGAAGAATGGGTAGGTAAGGTTACCAAAGAAGATGCATAAGAATCAGAAGACAAAAACAGGCTCCAGACACTGTTGATCACTAGAGAACTCTCTGAAGAAGACCTTGAATGACAATTTCAGGAAAAACAAATAGGAAACTATCAGAGGCTGGCATAAGAAACAAGAAAGAAATAATCTTTAAGAAATTAGATCAAAACCAAAAGAAGTATCGGTTTAAACATGTTACATAAAGCCTGAGTTATAAGTCTTTGATATTTGACAAAAGTGATTTCAGAAGTTAAGAATCCAGTTATGAATGGATGAACGTGACAAAGAAATCTGACAGACTTTTCAAAAATGTCCCCTGGTGAAAGCAAACAGGTTAAGCTTGTACCAATGTAAATCCTTCAACTTGTAACTTTGGGCTTTCATGATGGCTTGAGAGAGATAAGACATTCAGGGGAAAATGTCTTTGATTGATGGTCTTTTCCTGACTTACTGATAGATAGTGATACCTTCTTGCAATACATAGCAGCGGTGAGCCACAGCTCCGGACAGGCACATAGCCAAGATGGGAGGCAATCATGATTCTACCACTCACTTAGGAGAGAATAGTGCCTGAATTTCCATTTAGCAATGTTTTCAACCTACACTGGGTAGATTCATCCCATTAAAGCCCGATTTTGTGTCAAAGAGCATTCATACAGTTTCCCCTTCATAATGTGCAATATATATGTTTCAGAAATTTTGTACTTAAACAGACCTATGCAATGATCTCTGACCTTTGAGCCACAGGAAATTATTGCACATGTTTCTGGATCTTTAGAGTTACTGCCTGGTGTGAAACCCTACATTCTTAGTTTTTAATTTTTTATTGGCTATTTTATTTATTTACATCTCAAATGTTATCCTCTTTCCCACTTTCCCCTTGACAAGCCCTCTATCCCCTTCTTGCTCCCCCTGCCTCTATGAAGGGTGCTCCCCACCCACCCACCCAGCCAGCAGCCTAGCATTCCCCTATCCTGGGTCATCAAGCCTCCACAGGACCAAGGGGCTCCCCTCCCAGTGATGCCAGATAAGGCAATCCTCTGCTACATATCCAGCTGGAGCTATGGGCACTCCAGCTGGAGCTATGGGGGAATCTGGTTGGTTGATATTGAGTTTGCAAACCTGCTTAGCTCCTACAGTCCTTGCCCTAACTTCTCCATTGTTTGCACTCAACAATGTTTGGCTGTGAACATCCACATCTGTATTGGTCCGGCTATGACATTCTTAACAACTCTGCTCATCACAAGATCTCTTGTCACATCCTCAGTGTGAGAACATCATTTTCCAACTCTGATTCCCCTCTCTGACTTATCACATAAGAGAATCCTTTCAGGCCATCTCACTGAACCCACTGCAGTGCCATGACCAAGGATATATAGCATGAGCTCTAGAAGGCTTTTGGCTCAGGAGTCATAAGCACTTGTTGTTCTTCCAGAGGGCTTAGGGTATCTCAAGGGAAACTGATACCTTTTTCTGGCCTCTGTGGACACTACACACATGTGGTACATATGTATACATGCAAACACTCATGCACACAAATAAAAATGAGTAAATCTATTTTAAAAAGAATATATAGCAGAGACATGATACCCTCCTCATAAGAAGTGTGGGATGTGTTAACTATATAAAGACACTTTATGTTTACATGCAAATAAGGTATAAAATCATATTGTTCTTTGAAGCCATTGCTGGTTCTCATCTTAACAGTACTGCAGGCTGTAAGTTACAGTTAATGTCTTAAGTTAGTATATGAAATAATCTAATGGCTATTATTTTATCTTCAAAAACACTATGAAGGACACTCTTCCAAAGATCAGGGGTATGTAGCTGATAAGCCACAAATTTAGATTTTCAATTCATGTGAAGAATGGCCCAACACTCTTCTGTCATATTTATGTCTCTTCCATCATTTGAAATTCCTCCTGACCATTCTTGGATTACTAACAATGGTGACCACATTTTGGTTTATTGATATCAATTGTTTTGTTTTAATTGAGGAAAGGTAAGTTTGGGCATTATTTTAATTAGGTGCAGTCATTAGTAAGTTTTGAATAATTTTATCAGCTTTATGGACTAGGGCACAGCAAGTGCCTTAATTTTACAAACTAAAACATTTTACATTCTTCACCTTGACACATGGAACTTTAAAAGCCATGTGAAATTTAAAGATCTTATCTAAAATCAATAATTTTTATGCTATATTTTTAAATTTAAATCTTCATGATTTGGATAGGATCCTGAAGTGACGTCTTTTAAGTCGTTGTTTTTGAAATACTTGATGGCAGACTTCGTATGTGAGTTTATACAAATTTAAGTTCTGATATGTATGAATCTGATTATGCATTTCTGTGTCATATTTACAAGTGAGGTATATTAGACCCTCTAACCTAAGATGAATACAAACAGGTCTAGATACAGCTGCTCTGTTGGCATCAAATCACACAATATTACAGACTCTTTCTTGTCTGCCTAACTGCTATTTTGACATCACATTAAGCTGGGAAATGAATTCAATCTATCTGTCTATTCCTTTAGCATTTCTATTCACAAATTACGTATATGTGACTAATTAGAATTTAATAAGCCTTTTACCCAAGAGAGCTAAAGGCTCCTCCATGAAGCCTTTATCCTTGCCCTGCTGATAATGTCACTGTGGGGTTCTTTATCTTTCACGTTTAGTTTTTAAAGATGTAATTAAGTGTTATTTTCCTGCATGATGCAATTAGACAACTCTCTTCACATGAATGTGGCTCTCTATAGAGAATATGCTTTGAAATTTCAGAAAAAAAAATAACTATTGTCTCTATAAAAATAGGAATTCTCTGTATACAATGGGTTGGCGGAGGCTATGTTGATCACATTAGATGAAGGTGATTTAATAAGAACAAGACTAGGAGAAATGAAACCTGGGGTTTCACATTATATTGTCAGTCTAACATTGCACAATAGCAATAATTTGATGTATTATAACTTCAAAGACCAGTCTGTGTGCTTGTGTGGGTACGTACACTTGAGCTCGCAAAAGCACACACACACACACACACACACACACACACACACACACACACAATGTGATTTGTTAAGAAGCTCTGATGATGGCAAATTAATGGATACTTACATTTCCTTTGGACTTTGGTTCTAAGTATTATGATTTTATAAAGAAAAGGAGAGTTAGGGTTTAGGTGAGATTAACTAATGCTGTTTGTGTTAGCCTGCTATTACAAAGTACCTGACCAGACTGACCTAAAAAGAAAACAGGAGGTCCAATGACGTAAGCTACCTCCAGTGAGAACTTCACAATGAATGGTTCTCAGTGGTGAGCTCTTGTGAGGGAAAAGAGAGATCTTGTACGCTCAAATGTGCATACCCACACAAGCACAATAAAGCCAGAGAAGTGCTCAGGAATCAAACACATTCCCTGATATTGGCTGTATCTAGAGAAAGAACTCAGGGTCCCACAAGAACTACCTTAATCACTTCAAAAGAAGATGTCCCCAGAGACCTGAGGAACTCCCAGTTTAACTCCATCTGAGGTCCACACTGCCACCATACCATGCAGTGACCAAGTTGCCAACACACAAACCCTTGAGGGATACAAGATCACAGCCATGACAGTCAGTGCTTCTACTCGGCGTTCATTCTGCCCTTCCCCCACTGTATACCACTTATTCTGTTCATCCCCAAACCCTTTTCCTTTCTCTCTTTTGTCCTGTGTTTTTCATTCTCTGATTTAAAGTTCCACAAATACATACTTAAAGCATTTATGATAATTCTTATAGAAACAAGTCTCCAATACAATGCTGTTAATTACTTTGCTCAGCACTGTGCCCAATACCTAATTCACAGTTTTAGGATGGAAGGGTGTGCTCTGGCTCACAGTGTGAGGTCTGAGAGCAACATCAAGTCTTTACTGTGGTGACAGGACCCTGATGATCCAGGTAGACCAGGAAACAGAAATGAGACAGGAAGTGAGGTCAGTCTATAAAATACAAAGCCAGTTCCCTAGAAATGCACGTTCTCCAGCTAGGCCCCTACTTCTGAAATTCTTACAACCTCTCCAAACAGGAAACTAACTAGGGACCAAATGTTCAGACACATGACCTTATAGGGAATATTTTGCATACCCCTAAAGGTAGTCATGTATTATGTAATATTTAATTAATCAAAGCTATTCCTGTCAGCTAAGCAATGGAGATCAAAGCAAACCCATGATTTTGTATTAAACTCATGATCTTTCCAGCCACAAATGTTAACCCTTAACACTCACTGCATTCGTGAGAGTTCAAGTAAAATGTGTACCCATCTTATGGAATGGCACAGTAGGATCTTCTATCAGTTGCTTTTCCTTGCTGCTGTGCTGAAATACCTGGTAAAAGCAACTAAATCAAAACTAGAGACATGGCTCAGTGATTCAGAGCACTGGCTACTTGAGGGTCTAGGTTCAGTTCCCAGCACCTACATATGGCTCAACCATCTGTAACATAGACATAAGGAAGCATAGAGAGATGGATGCTTCTGGTCATGTAGCCTTCTTGCTCTTCATCCTAGAACTTAGCCAGGAACAGTGTCACCTATGCCAAATAGTCTACACCTGGGGTACATAGATCTTCTTCAGTTGAATCCTCCTGGGAAAACCCTCAGAGACACCTTGAGGTGTGTGCTTCATAGTCATTCTAAATCCAGCTAATGATGAAGATTAACAACCACAGAACTGAACTACGAGTGCAAGTCTGTGATCACAGACAGACTTGCTGTAATACTTTCCTCACATTCTTAAACTGTGGGGGCAGTGAAGGACTTTCAAAAGGAAGAATAGATCTGAGCAGAGTTTGCCTTTCAATTTTCAAAAGTGTACAGTTGTATTGTTCATGAAAGAAACCTTGCTTTTCTTAATGCTATGATGGTTTAACTAATAGAGTCACAATGCGATGCTTTTACTACTACAAGAAGGGAACAATCGCTCTCTACAGGCATCCGGCTTCTCTGGGACTTGGCTGATGTACCTGTCTGATGTAAAACATTTGTCCTCTCACTCTAACCTCTGTCTGCCCTGTATGGTTCATTTCCTGTGAGGACCTCTTTCTTTCATTTTATTGGCACAGGTCCATCTTTCAGCTTTTGTTGAGATTTCAAACTTCTCTTTCCATCGCTGCTCTTTAGAATGTCGAGAGGCTGTGTGGGTATTTCCATCTTAGCTAACTTCACACATCTCTTTTGTTGTTTTGTCTTGTTATCTGGAAGAAAACATCTGATTGGTGGTGTACATTTCTCCGAAGGTTCTCACCTAAGTAGTCTCCAGTTTTTTGCCTTTTTGTAACATCTAGTGACCACAGTGCAGGTCAACATTAACAAACACTCATTCTTAGGCTCTTTCTTACTCAAGCACAGTCTTTTCCAAACATGGCTCCCCTCCCTACACTGACTTCACACTGTCTTTACATCCTCATCTCTGTGAACAACTAGGCATCCATTTCTTCTTTTTTTATTATTATTATTATCTTTAATCTTTTTCCACAGTCCAGTTATTACCCCTAGGCTTTCATTTCTTAAAGCCTAGATTTTGTATCTAAACTTTTCTTAAGTAATATCTATAGTTATTTTACACTCTGATGTGAATAAGAAGTTTAGTTTGGTGTGAACGCCAAGAGGACGGATTCCAATGTCTCCTTTAGTAACTGTATCCATCTTAAATGCCAGCTCTGCCTCACGCTGGCCTGTGTGTTTACATTTCTCTTCCTTATTTTTCCCTGCAAGTCTATTTTAACTTCAATAAAGAATGGAGCTTATTCAGTTTTTAGATAACTGCCTGCAGTCTCAGCATTTTAAATGACTTTTTAAAAGTCTGACCTTCAGTAAATAGCTCTCCTGAGCTTCATAAACTTCCTTAAAGTGACGGGGCCAATCAGAAATGTTAGCATTTTCTTCACACAAGTGAAACCTCAGTCAGGCTCCTTCATCCTCCATTATATAGCAATCTGCTTGCTGTCTGTGAGAGCACAGTGCCATTATCTGTTTCTGCACATCCAATGGGGGAAATCTCAGAGCCCTGACAAAGCCCATAAGCACAGAGAGCCCAGCCCCACCACTGTGGCTCCAGGGCAAGCTGTAGCCAAACCTGTGCCTTTGGTTATGCCACAAGTTATGGTCACAGAACTACCTCAGATTACTGTCTTCTCTTGGACACAACTGACTGCAGGAAACCCAGAACATTCTAGTATGAACCCAAGTCAACAACTGACAACCAAGACAGGTAGTCCATCAGACTTAAAAAAAAAAAAAAGTCAGTCACTGTCAACGACTGAACCAGATGTTTTCCTTACTCTGATCCTGTCAATGAGCACAAAGAAATCTATTTGTACAGGGCAAGAAAGTGAATTTGGCAATGGTGTCAATGATTGTGATGACGGCAGACTTACAGTTGAGAAAGAGGGACATTGATGGTTTCTGTGACAACCTCTATCTACTTCTCAAAAAAGTAAGAAATTGGAAAGAGATCCATCAATGAAAATTCTTAAAATAAGGATGCTGAAGTATAGTACTCCAGGATATATTCTTTCCTGTCCCTGTAACGAGTCTGCCCTAGAATGGTAAAAACTATAGAATTCTTCTGTACAAAAAAAAAAAAAAATTAACCCCATTAACATATTCATTTTCTTTGGTTTGTTCTTTGGTACTGTAGTATCTTAAAAACATGTTTATGAGTCTTGTTTCTTGGGGCAGATAAGCTTGTAAGGCAGATGTGGACGCTGTGGTAGTTGAGCCTACTTACAACACTCCCAGGATATGGAGCTGAAGTAAAAACTAAAAACACACATGTACAAAGTGTCTAAATATTTAAAGTTATAAACCAGACTTACAACCCATTAAGTCATTTTATTTATTCAACCTTGATAAATGCACCTTGATAATGATTTTTAGAGGGTGAGTTCAAACTGAAGTCCTCTTAATGTGTCAGCTCAGACAGAGAAGCCATCCAGACACCACCGCTCTTCCCACGCCCAGTTGCTTAGCCACTGAATATAGGATGGTCTGTGTACTCAGCATCCACACAGCAGGGATTCACCTTCCCCAGGGCTTCAAATTCTATATGCTAGAGGAAGATCCACTTTGGAAGACAATTAAAAGCAGTCTGTACCTGATGAGCAGGAAGTTCTAATATTGATATTGATTAAAACCACTCTCAAGCTGCATTTATCAAAGTAGAATAAATTATATGATTGAATGGATGTTAAGTCTGATTGATAACTTTAAAATATTTAGACAGGTTATATGTTTATGCTTCTAGCTTTTACTTCTGTTCCAAATACTGAGAATGTTATAAGTAGGCTCAACTACAGATCCTACATTTGCCTTGCAAGCATATCTGCCCCCAAGAAATAAGCCTCACAATCATGTTTTTAAGCCACTAGAGAACCAAAGACCCAATTTCATTTTGACCAAGTAGAACACAAAATATCTTCTGGAAATCTGCTGTCACCAAATTAACATGAGGGGCAGAGCTCATATACAAACCATTCAAGACAAAACACCTCAAACCCAAAACGCACAGTGTGGTCCATGTGCTGATGGCCGTGACAATCGGAAAGAAAATGATTTGACAGTGAGATTTTTTTTTTAATTGTCTTCCAATCAAAAGAAAACACAAAGGGACTGTGAAGAATACTTTAAGATAATTTTCTCTCTCTTTTTTCTTTTTTTCTTTTTTTCTTTTGAGACAGGCTTTCTCTGTGTAGCTCTGGCTATCCTGGAACCCACTCTGTAGACCAGGCTGGCCTCAAACTCAGAAATCCCCCTGCCTCTGCCTCCCAAGTGCTGGGATTAAAGGCATGTGCCACTACCACCCAGCAAGATAATTTTCTGGACAGAAAATCAGGGTTAGGGTTAGGCAGAAAATTATCTGGACGGAACTTCCCAGACCAAAAAGAAAATCCATTTTACTTTTTAAAATACATAGATTTTACAAATAGGAGAATTATTCATAATTATATATGTGCTTGCAGATTTAGTGCCACAGAGATATGGTGAAAATCTCAACACAGGGGACTACAAGTAACTTCAGAATAAAATGATTTCATTAATTGAATGTTATGCTCCAACATGTCTTACACAAATAATTATATTCCTTGTGGTGTTTAACTTTGATGTTAGCATTGAATGTGCTTGTGAAGAAATATAAAGTGTTAATACCCCTTCCCACCACACACACACCTGCTAATTTTATTTGGTAGAATCATTTGAACATCAGCTCATCGTCAGTTCCTTTGTTGAGACCACACTGAAGAGTAAAAGGCAGAAAATCACAGCTGTAATGATGATGGGACACACCCAATTCTATCCCACCTCTCCCTGAGCAGCACTCACTGACTTTCTAAGAAATTACTGGGATAAAGAAAAAGAAAAAATGCAAAACCCAAAACTACTGACATGTTTTAATGAGAAGGAAATGGATGAATAATGCTTGATTTAGCAATCAATGAGAAAACATGGATACCTGCATAGAAAATGTACCAAGAAGCAGCCCAAAGCTCCATAGAGTGTGCTAGGAAGGCAAAGTGACTGGAGGCAAGAGGATAACTGAATGTAGGGGAGGCTTTGGGGGTTTTAAACAAGAGACATGGAAAATCAGAAGGAACAAGTGGAGGCTCACTACCTTTGACAAGCCCACATAGGCTGACAACTAACTTCCCACTCTGTATGAAACACATCGGGAAATATTGCCTAGATTAACTCAAACAGAGAGTCACAGACCCAACAATTCTAGAAAGATGAACAGTACGTAGATGTGAGATGTGCCCTGGACTCTGGGCAGCCAGGGGGCATCTGAACCCTGAATACCAAAGCAGGTGGTGCCAAATCCCCACTTGCTTCAGGACATCTCATTCAGGTCACATCCTAAGGTTGCAGCACTCAGGTTTACTTCCAGAGCATCCTGACACAAACATGTGGAGAACACTTGTGTGGAACATCTGATTACCTAACAGTGTGGAAATTCAGTGTCTCACAAGGACATTGTAGTGAAACAACTCAGCATCATCTAACCATCCTATGACATCATCCTGTCTACCCTTGTGTGGCATCGTCTAATTATTCTATGATATCATTCTACTTACCATAGTGTGTGGGCTAAGCAGAAACTTAGAAACATCAGGTGTGGAGAAACATCCTACATAAAGAAATCAGAGTATATAAATGAACTACAAAGAAGTAAAATAAACAGATTTTATACTAAACACACAAAACAGTCTAAAATATGTTGCTACAGATATTAGAAAAGAAGATGTGCCCATGATACTAAACATAGTATTGTGGGAATGATTAGAGACAGAATTCTTGGAAATTAAGAATATGTTCATAGAAATAATGCATTCAACAGAAGAAAGAAGAGAAAAGGAAACAGAATAAAAGAGAAGTTACAAGGAAATGGGGACAGGAGTTGCAATATCCAACTCAAAGCTTTTGGTTTCAGAACAAAGAAACAGAGAATGTGAGTTATAATTTATTCTAAAAGTAAATCAAAGTTCCCAGAACTAAAATAACACTCAAAAATTCCTTGAGTCTCCAACACTATAAGTGGGGAAATAAAAATGAGTGCTACACCAAGGTGTACCATGAGCATTTTCTTGTTGCAAAGAGGAGAGATGAGTTGGGGGTGAAAAGCCAATACAACTAATCAAGTCAGTGAAAAAAAATTCCTGAAATGGCTGAGATAGTAGTTGTTTAAATATTTTAAAACTTAATTAATATGTAGTATTTGTGAGACACAAAGTGTCATCTCAATCATGTTCATGATATAAAATATATAATTTAGGTCTCCTGCGTTCAACCATGTATCATTTCTTCACATTGAAAACATCTCCAATCCTAGCTACTAGTTCTTTGAAATGTTCCATTAATTGTTGTCAATGGAGGCTGTCCACCTGTATTTCTTTGCATTCTGTAAAGCAAACTAATAATGTGGAGGAAATATTTGAAAATAATTGCAAGCATTCAAGCTCTCTATGAGCTGGTCTTACTTGTGAGCATCTCCTCAAGGAGCTGGGTCTTGTCACTGTTAAACAATCCCTTTGAACAAAAGATTCTCAGCCAAGCAAGCAGCAAGTTTGAAACATGCTCACAGCATGTTCTCATCTGGCTAAACCTGCTCCCAAATGAGCAGCTGGATGTGTGACAACGCATCTGGTCTGCATACCAACTGTCTCCTTATTGGATTATAGGAAACAGAATTGCCCTATTTCTACCCTAGATGTCTTTAAACGTTCAAATTAGAGCCAATTATTCAGTTGGGGTATAAGTGTGGACTGGATATTTGACTATGAAGATGTATGTAGGTTTAGATTGATGACATTACATGTTTCAATGCTCACACCAAAAACAAAAAGCTTATAAATGGATTATAAGAAGCATTGGATATGGTAAGTGCTGACAGAGTTTCAATATATGTATGGCATATATAAAGTGTCTTTCTATGACCAGTGTTTCAATTAGTGGTGGATATGATGGCCATGCTCCAGCTAGGGTTGACATTGAATCAGCAAAGAAAAAATGCAACTCTAGTCAGTGGACAAATTCAATCACAACAACAATTTATGCAGTTAAATGATGCATATTGTAGAGATTTTTTTCTTTTTGTTTATGAGTATGCATGTATGTGCATGTAACTGCAGTGCCCAAAGAGACCAGAAGAGGGCGTATAGTCCTCTGGAGCTGGAGTTACAGATGACTATGAGCTGTGCATCAGGAGCGTTGGGGACAGAACTCCGATCCTCTGTAAAAAGAAAAAAAAAAAAAAAAAATCCTGCATGTGTTCTTAACCACTGAGCCACCTGACCTGTCCAGCCTCTACAAAACTTCTAAGTCCATTTGTACATATAGATTTTCATGATTGGAGTTATTTTCACAAGTCAGGCACCTGAAAAGGAATCTATTTCACCCAATTTTGTCTGGTAATGTCTATATAATACACTGATGTTTTCATTTTTGTTGTATAGCTTAGTATGTAACATGATATTCTTGATATTAGTAGAGGCACGGTTACTAAAGTCATACAAATGAGTACACTGTCATCTCATGCAGTTTATGTTCTTTCTTGGTAAATTAACAGTTTATAGAACAATTTACTATCTAACTCTTAGGCTAGATCTTTAAACTTACCCATACTACGTAAGACATGTAGTACTTTTGACCTACTTTTCACATCCCTTCCCTACTCTCTATCTACTCTTGTGACCACCATTTTGTTTCCTATGGTTTGTGTTTGATGTTCGTTTGTTTTCTTAGATTTCTTATTTTGGTGAGAATTTACATTTTTCTAGTTGGCTCATTTTCTTAGAATAACATCTTCTAGATTCTCGAACAAAAGATTCTCAGATGATGTGATCAAAAGATGTCACATATGAAGTTCTTCCCCTCTTGTTTATATGACATTACATGTAAGTGTCCATGCTAAAACGCCTTTGTTAAATCCTCTGCCGATCCACACTTCAATTGTTCTCCACATCTTAGCTTATTGAGAGTCAGAGCCAATGATGGGCATGTAGATTATCTTTATAAGTTCATGATTCTATTTCCTTTGTTTGTCTACCCACAGAGACACTGCAAGGCGTTTGTCTGGACTTTAATAAGAATATGCATGCATGCATGCCAATACTCTGAATACCTTTTGACTAAGGCTCCTCTTTTCTAATGTTGGTTGTTTATGGTTTTCCTAATGTCTTGGATAGTGTCTACTTCAATTACTTTTTTAATAAGCACCTTCATAATTATTTTCCTTCCTTCAGGGAGAAAAATCCTATTCTTGCATTAATGCTATCTGTCTTTAAATATGTTAAAATGTTATGAGGTGCATAATAAAATATAACATTTTATATCAATTTATAGCTCCAATTGTTTTCAAAAATCAAAATGTATGATTTTTGTAAATAAATGTATATTGCTGGTAACACAATAAATAAAAAAGATACAAAAATAATTAAACCAACTGAAGTCAGATGTGGTAGCATTCATGAGAAAGAAGCAGGAAGATCTCTGTGAATTTTATGCCAGCCTGGTCTACATAGCAAGTTCCAGGTTAGCCTGTCCCCAAAAGAAGAAATCAACTGTAAAGTTATCATTTCTAAATATCACCTCCATTCATCTCCTAAGGCAGCAGGGAAAGCAAATATTGGCCATGTCCATTTGCTTTTGAGTAACCCAGATTCAAATATATACAGACACATCACAAGTTAGTGAAGACCTAAGCCTAAACCATTATCCTCCACTGTAAGGGAACTATGAGTGCTACTTCCCTCAAAACTATACTGGTACATTCTATTCTGGAATATAGAAGAAAGATTAACTGCTTGTTCATGATAAGTCAGAGGTATCTGATTTGCCAGTTATGTCCCCAGTGTTCTTTGGAAGCAAGCCCTGGAAGCTGTTTTTCTGATCAATCCCAAGTCTCATGTTAGCTCTTACTAAAGAGCAAGACAACATTTACTCATGATAAAGACCCAATTCCAGCCATTATAAATCTTATCAATTGCCTTGTGAAGGTTAGTAGAGAAAAGAAAATCATTTCATTCTATTCATTTAACCTTGTAGCTGAACTAAGACTCTGATGGCCGTGTCTGGGACTTCTAGAATGTGTGGAGATCAAACCATAAGTCTGGATAATGTTGGGAACTTTAATTCTTCCTTTTTTTTTATAATTCGTCCAATGAAGGAATATTATTCTCTGAATAATAGCCAGTAATGATTCAATTAGAAACAACATTTCTTTTTCTCTCAGTTGGTCTTATAAGCTGCAAAACCAGTACAAGGAACCTTAATAAATATGCCTGGTTTACATTTGGAGTAATCGACATATACACATATATAATGACTGGGATCATTATACAAGGTGCTACACAATACATAATACAATACAAACTTCATACAATATAAGTTCATTGCTCAAAAAACAGGGATATTTTTCCTAGAATTATTTAGAACAATGTAGGAGGTAAAGAGATGCTCAGACATTAAGCGCACTCGATGCGCCTACAGTGGACTGAGATTCAGTTCCCAGCACTCGTATGACAGATTATAACCATCCATAACTCCAGTTCCAGGGGATCCAATAACTTCTTGCCTCCAAAGGCATCGGATAAGCACAGGGTACACCCACATACATGTGCAAAAACTCATACACAAAAAAGTAAAATAAGTTTTTAAAAATGTTTTTAGAAAGAAAAATACAAGTTGATTTGTCTACAAAAAGGATCAATAAATACCCATTTCCCCACAGGCTAACATACAGATGTTGCAATGTTGCACCAGAGGTGTTTTGAATTAAACAGGCACCTCCTCAGCATCAGTTTCATAGTAGTGTGAGTCTAAAGACAGAAGAGTTGAGCACTGTGCTGCCCACGAACCGGGGCTGGCTGCAAACCTTAGACCCTCTTCTTAACTCATGGTGCTTTGTGTAAAAGAAAAAGAGTCTGGGACAGAGATGGCTGTTCTCTGTGCCAGGGAGTTATTTCCTTCTATTTATATGGGAACCAGTTTGTGAATTTCATAAATGTGAGCACACCATGGACACTCAAGGAATGTTTCTTGAAGCAGAAACCTGCTGTGTGATAGTGGATCCTTCCAATTATGGAACCAGGATGGAAAATTGTAGATGTTCCTGTTTTGCCTGTACTTTTTACTTGAGGCTAAAGAATAAAATATGATTCTTTCTCCTTTTCCTCCCTTGCAAAGTTTTTGTTTAGGCATCTAGGAATGGAGTTAGGTGAAGGAGCAGGTAGTTGGTGGTCACTAACATATTTAGGCATCAAAATACAAGTGAAATAAATTCACACTGTAGGAATCAATCCAGTGGTTCTTACCTTGTGATCCTTTAAAGTAATGGTGTTCTAGCTGTGGGAGAAGATAACAACAACAACAACAAGAAAAGATTTAAAGCCAGTGGAATTAGTTGGTTGAATTAGAAAGTTGTGACGTAGGATCAAGCATTTGCCATTGAATATGTTGAGATATCCTTGTGAGTCCCAAGGAGCAGCTGCAGCCTCACCACCACTGTGATCCCAGCCAGATGACAGTTGCTGAGACCTGGCAATGCTTCATCCTGTGACTCATGCAGCCCCCAAAGTTAGAATGCCTTCACCAGGCCATTGAAGAGGCTGTATGGTCCATCGAGTTGCATGTAGTACGTACACTACTCTGAACAAAAAGAAGCGTGTTTTCAGTAACCGATAATATTTGAAACCCAGTGACCAGTAAGTGAATGTTAAATACGGGTTCTGTATGGTGTTAGAGAGACTTGCCCATGACTCGTCCTTGTCAGGCTCTGTTTGATGAATGTTCTTTGCTCCCTAGCTCTTCTATTTACCCAGTGGGCCGATGAGTTGTTTTGTTTGGTTGGGTTTTTTCTTTTGTTTATTTGTTTTTGTTGTTGATGATGAGAATGATCAACTTGACACATGATAGAGTCATGGAAAAAGAAATGTCAAATGAGGAATTTTCACCATCAGATTGGCCTGCAGGCAAATCTGTGGGGCATTTTCTTGACTAAGGATTGATGTGGAAGGACCTAAATCTTGTAGGCAGTGCCCTCCCAGGGCAGTTAGTATTGGATTAAATAAGAAAGCAGGCTGAGCAAGGACTGGGGAGCAAGCCAGTGAGCAGGACTCCACCACAGCTTCTACCTCCAGGTTTCTGCTTGAGTTCTGCCTTGACTTCTCTCAAAAACAGACTGTGATTGAGACGTGTGTGCCAAACAGACCTTCTCCTCACCAGATTGGTTTGGACAGTTGTGTTTATCATAGCAATAGACAGCAAAATAAGACACTTAATTTCCCTTCACACACACACACACACACACACACACACATACACACACACACACATACATACACACACACACACACACATACATACACACACACACACACACACACACACACACACCACCACCACCACCACCACACCACACACATACACACACTTTGTTTCCCAGTGTGTGCTAAAGTGTTATAAGACAACCCTGAAAAAAGAAGGCTTCCTGGGAAAAGGAAGTGTTTCTTCCCTGATCTAAAAGCCAACTGAAGTTAGTTCTACCACAATTCCTATAAGCATTTATTTTCTTTCCCTGGAAGTCCACCCATTGGCCTGTGGTCCTTAGGACACAAGTGACATTTGTGGCTCTTTTCATTTTCTAGTGAATCCCCAAACATTATTCCATGTTCGACAATAGTTCTGCTGCCTTGCTCTTTCTCTGTAGCCCTAGTTATTCTGGGTAAAATGATAAGCAGGTAGAAAAAACACAAGCGTGAACTTCAACCAAAATATCTTTAATGTTTGAACATAGTCTTTGGAGTTTCCTTAAACTGAAATAAAAATTCAGGAAAGTTCCTTGTTTGTGCTGTATTTCCCCGGGAAGCCATTTGCCAAGCTCTGGCTGCCTGGCTCTCTGCCTCCAGGAATGCCAATCAGAGGACATTCTTTTTCAGGCAGCCAAGTTTGGAAGTCAGTTGGTTTCTGGCCGTGAGGTGGGGGTGGGGTGATGGCAGGAGAAGCCAGTGAGTCCTCAGCGGATCTTCAGCATGTAAAGGTTTCGGTAATAGCCTTCAATGAACGCAGTTCTTTTTACCCACGAGGAGACAGGTAAAAGGACAGCTGAGTAAACCAGCTATAGAAGAAATGGGCGGAAGCTCCCTGGAAGGGAGGGGCCGAGGGAGACCTTTGAAAGCCTGCCATTGGTGAGTTTACCAAAGGCATCTGCCAGTGGGACTTCAGTGGAATGTGAAACCAAATCGTTTTTCAAGTTAAAGATAGACACAGTGGACGCCAGAAACTGGAAGCCGGGTTTTTAAACTCCTGTCTCTCCCTAGAATTTCAGAGTTAGTTATGATCTCAGGGATAATTAGCCATTTGGCTAAATCTGTTCTCCCATGAATGTGCTAGCAATCACTGGGTGCTCTAGATGAGCTGGCACTAAAAAGGTTGAAGAGGGGATGCTGTACCTGATCCAGGGTAAGTGAGAACACTGGTGCTTGGAGATGCGTCTCTGGGAAGGTGGATGTTCACTTTTGCTTTGTAGTTGGTATGAATGAAAGATGGGGGAGATTTCGTTGTGTCTGGATGAAGCTCCTTTCCTTTCTGGAAGTAGATGGCCTTGGGCATTCTGAGTGGCCGAAGGAAACCCAGTATTTGTGTGAGGCTGTTTGCAAGTTTGCATTTCAGAGTTGTAACTTCAGTGAAGCCTGTAGGCTTTGCTGTTAACCCTCTCGCACCTAAGGCTTGTGGAGTTAGGAATTATGGGGGAGAATACTCTGTTAAATGAAGCACAGCTTCCCTGGGATGGCAACTGTGTTCGAAGATAGATGATGAAGACAAAATGTTTCAAAGAAAAAAACCAGAGAGCTCTTTTCTTGTGGTGTTCTAACACCATTAGAAAGTACCCCATCTTTGAAGAGAAAGCGCAGGCAGCCTCTATCAGAGAAAACAGTGTATTAATTGCAATTGTTTTGGAGCATTACCTCATTAATTCTAAGCAGTACCTCTCCAAAAGAGCTGGTATCTGCTAAGTGAATGGGGGCGTTCTGATTATAAAGAACTCCAGAGAAAAGGAGGGAGGGAAAGAGACATTAAATTTACAATTGCCACGCTGTGTTTTGGCTATTTAAATGTTCTACCACAAGGAGGGCAAACTTCAGTTCCTCATGTTTTGCCCATGTATAGGTTTTGTTTCTTGTTTGGTCAAGCGACCTCTCCCTCTCCTCTTAGCGACAACTTTTCCAAACTCACACAGCATTCCTTCTGAATAAATATTGTCCATAATAGTCACAGAGTGCATGGTGAGAATTGGATATTCTCCTTTATATGGGAAAATAAGCCTGCTGACGCTCTCCTGGCAGAATATGGGGCTAAACAGTGGTTCCATGTAACTAGCTTGGGTTTGCTCTGCCAAATAGACCACACTGAAATAGATGCAAGCAGCGAATGGTTTAATATGGCTCATCACACAACTTTGATAATAAAAAGTGATGTAGTATGTCAATATGTCACTCTTCTAAGCCAAGAAGGTAGGCATTGTAAGGACAGAGTTGAACTTAGGACTGCTGAGCAGCATAGCAAGGACAAACAAAATGTGAAATTATCAGAGCTCAGAAGTGGTCTGCAGAGCGTTGTGTGCCCAGTTTCCTTCTTACTTTCCCTCTCCTTCAAAGTCCCTAAGAAATGATGAGGCTCAGTAGCCAAGACCTTTCTGTGAGGAAGAACCTATCCAGTGTGTTGTAAAACTGTCCTCTATGGATTGGAAATTTGTGGGTTTTGTTAGAAATATTTATCCTTAGAAGAGTTATTAGGCAGTTTGTTAAATTGTAGCTAGTGTGTAGTGATCCTTAGAATTAACCGATTAAATTGCACAAATTGCAAGTTACTCTCCATTCTCTATAAGCAGACAGTAACTTAGCAAATTTTTCCTAGTCATTTCAAGTGTCTGTTAATAGTGTATGGGTGGCTGTGTCCTGAACAGCTGACATTAAGAATGAGACTGGCATAAATTTGTGACTGTATGAAGCAGAATGCAGTTCACACAGAGTTATGTACACGCAGCTTGTCATTTATACACTTGATTCAGGTAGACTACTATTTACTTCTTGCTATATTGAGATTTGGCTTTTTGGTTTTCACTATATTAAAAGAAAAACTTAAAGGTTCAAATTTCTGACATGTAAGAATTTTCAACAACGTGTCCAATACTGATGGGGGATTAAATATGTGTCCCCTACTGTTGGGTCACTGTTCCTAGTTCCATAATGATATAGAAAGCTTGGATTGTATTCCTTTGGATGTGATAAAGGTTGGGGCCTTATGGAATGTATCTGCTGACTATAGATCACATGTTACTGGGTATGTCTCTGTTTTTATTGCCCGCCGCATGTTCACTCTCAGTGTCTTATCTCCTTAATACATGACATAACTTCACTTTATGTTGAAAAATGTATCTTGAAAGTCAGTCATCGAACCTGGTGGCACTAACCTATAATTCTAGCATTTGGTAGTCGAAGTTTGCAGGCCCACTGCAAGTTGCTGTAGCTTGGACTATTTATATTTCATAATGAATAAATGAATGGGTGGTAGACATCACTTGTAGAGGTAATCGGAGACCTAAATAGGATGATGGTTTTCTGCAGAGAAGATGGCAGGTGGCAGACTGGAAAGACCTTCAGCAAAGTGCAGGGACCATGAGCTCTCTCTGTAAAGGGAGCCCACATGTAGGCCTCATGAGCAAAGGCTCATTCAAGTTCACTGTGTCTCAGTAGAGGATATGGTCTTTCTAGATCCTAGCATGTAGTTGACCAAAGACTTTGATGTATTAATGAAGTCAGTCATGTCACTAGAGGAAACTGTTTGACAGTCGTTTGCCGGGTTAGTCATATGCCACGGGGCAAAACTTTGAGCTCTAAAGTTTAACTTCTCTTTGCTTTCTAATTTGTAAGATTTTTATCTATTATTTTTACTGTGTATGTGTGTGAAGGATGGAGTGCACACATGCCATGGCACCTGTGCAGACGTCAGAGATTAGCTTTTGCGGAGTCGTCTCTCTCCTTCCATCTCTATGTGGGTTGCAGGAAGCAAACTCCGGTTGCCAGGCTCACATGGCACCCTGATTTCGAAGTGTCCATTT
>JADRCD010104261.1:0-17196 GCA_019843815.1 Montemys delectorum | reverse complement strand
TCTCTCTCTCTCTCTCTCTCTCTCTCTCTCTCTCTCTCTCTCTCTCTGTGTGTGTGTGTGTGTGTGTGTGTGTGTGTTTGTTTGTTTGTTTTGTTCTGTTTTGTTTTTTTGAGACATGGTCTCACTATGTAGACCAGGCTCATGGCCAGGAACTCACAGAGATCCCCCTGCCTCTACCTCCTAGCTTAAGCAGCAAACTTAGCTACTCCCATCAGCACTTAAGGAACTGGAAGGGGTGTGGATTTGTCCCAGTGGCAGCTTGAAGTAAGAATAAGGAGGTAGGGCTGGAGAGATGGCTCAGAGGTTAAGAGCACTGACTGCTTTTCTGAAGGTCCTGAGTTCAAATCCCAGCAACCACATGGTGGCTCACAACCACCCGTAATGAGATCTGACTCCCTCTTCTGGAATGTCTAAAGATAGCTACAGTGTACTTACATATAATAAATAAATAAATCTTTAAAAAAAAAAAAAAAAGAATTAGGAGGTAAAGAGAGGTAGCAAAGGATAATAGAGGTGAGGGTGGCAAAACGGGGGCAGGGAGGCCCAGAAGCCTCCAGCGCCTAAACAACTGGATCCTCAGAGAAGGGCACTGTCTTAGTCAGGGTTTCTACTCATGAACAAAACATCCTAAGAAGCAGGTTGGGGAGGAAAGGGTTTATTCAGCTTACACTTCCACACTGCTGTTCATCACCAAAGGAAGTCAGGACTGGAACTCAAGCAGGTCAGGAAGCAGGAGCTGATGCAGAGGTCATGGAGGATGCTGCTTACTGGCTTGCTTCCCCTGGCTTGCTCAACTTGCTTTCTTATAGAACCCAAGACTTCCAGCCCGGGGATGGCACCACCCACAAGGGGCCCTTCCCACCCTTGATCACTAATTGAGAAAATGCCTTACAGCTGGGTCTCATGGAGGCATTTCCTCAAGGGAGGCTCCTTTCTCTGTGATAACTCCAGCCTGTGCCAAGTTGACACACAACCAGCCAGGACAGTCACCAAGAGACCGTTAAACCTTAAGCCTTTGTGCCCCAAAGATGAATAATTTTCTTCAGAGCAGTGACCTCTCCTTGGTCACTTTGCAAAGGATACTTCCTCCTGGACCCCCCCCCCCCCCGTGGCTCAGTCACAGCTCAGTCCCTGAGGTGCCCCTTGATACACAGTGTGGCACTTTGAGTCAACTCCTATCTCTCCTAATGGGTTAGTGTGGCACAGGGAGTCTGTGTATGCACAAGCAAGGTTATTTTAAAAACTTAAAAAAAAAAAAAAAAAAATTAGGGGGCTGGAGAGATGGCTCAGCGGGTAAGAGCACTGACTGCTCTTCCAGAGGTCCTGAGTTCGGATTCCAGCAACCACATGGTGGCTCACAACCACCCGTAATGGGATCTGACGCCCTCTTCTGGTGCGTCTGAAGACAGCACCAGAAGTATTATGCCTGAGCGAGCAGGGCCAGAGTGAGCAGAGGTCCTGAGTTCAATTCCCAGCAGCCACATGATGGCTCATGGCCATCTGCACAGTTACTCATAAAATAAATAAATAAATCTTAAAAAAAAAAAAAAAAAAAAAAGAGCCAGGCGGTGGTGGTGCACGCCTTTAATCCCAGCACTTGGGAGGCAGAGGCAGGTGGATTTCTGAGTTCGAGACCAGCCTGGTCTACAGAGTGAGTTCCAGGACAGCCAGGGCTACATAGAGAAACTCTATCTCAAAAAACAAAGAAGAAGAAGAAGAAGAAGAAGAAGAAGAAGAAGAAGAAGAAGAAGAAGAAGAAGAAGAAGAAGAAGAAGAAGAAGATCTGGGCACAGTGGTGTGTGCCTGTAGCCCCTATCCAGAGGGCAAAGGGATCACTTGAACCCAGGATTTCCAGTCTGATCTGAACAACATGGAGACACCTCATCTCAAAAGAATAAAAGTTAAATCCAGGCCTAGTGGTACAGCTTTGTAATCTCAGAATCCAGCTGCTTGGCAGAAAGACTGAAGGTTGAAAGTCTGCTCTAGTGACAGTGTAAGTTCAAGGCTGCTAGCCTGGGTAAAAGGCTGCTAGCCTGAGTAACTGAAGAGACTCATAGACTCTCAAAATGAAAGAAGAGAGAGGATGAAGATGCTGAAGTGTGTGTGTGTGTGTGTTTATATGTGTATGCATGTATATGTGTTTGGAGTGGTATGTGGGTATGGATACCCGCAGAGGCCAAAAGAGGACAGACACATCCTGTTCTTTTCACCCTCTGTCTCATCCCCTGAGACAGGGCCTCTTACTAAGCCTGGAGCTAGGCTGGTGGCTAGCTGGAGTCACAAGCTGTGTGAGGCCGCACCCAGCTTTTTAAGTGCACACTGAGACTCAAACTCAGGTCCTGACACTGGTCCAGAAAGCACTCTTGCCCACTGAGCTACCTCTCTGGTCCTCTCCTCTTTCGTTAAAGGTGAGATGAGGATAGGAAGGAAGCGCTCAATAAACTGAACAGAGCTGCAGATGCTGTGTATTAGGATGAGGCCATTTGAGACCAATTATAGAACAACACATCAAGGATTATAGAACAATGCAGGGGAAATTGCACACATGTGTAGGAGCCCCCCTCCCAGAGATCCTGCTGCCACTGGGGTGGTACCTCTGTGCCCTGTTCCCCACACCAGAAAGGTACCCTGGAACCAGCTGGGGAAGGGGATCAAGTCCAACAGCTCCTGGGCAAGGGCCCATGTTTAGAATTCAGATTGGCAGACTCGGATAGTGGGTGCGTTCCACTCTGGATGCAGGGGCCAGCTTTCTAGGGGAAGATGTCAACTGCTGTGGTGGGAAGGGCATGCACTCACTCATTCACTCATTCATTCATTCACTCTTTCATCAGCTCCTGCTACTGAGCACATGCCTTCTGCCAAGCAGAATGAGAATGAGGAACGGGGTTTGCCGAGGGGAGTATGACCGGCTCCTAAGTGTTTTGCATCCGGAATCATGAGGTTCCCTTGCTAGAAGATGGCAAGATGGTGGGGCCAGAGGCCAGGTCCCAGCAGAAGCCCCGCAGCCCCACTTTTCATCAAGATCAGTCAGTGGGTCCCAGGGCAAGAGGATGCAGTAGGGAGGAACATTAAGTGGCCTCTCTTTGGCCCCTCTAAATGCCAAGAGACTGAAGGCAGGCAGGCTGGGCCACGCAGAGGTGACTGTGATGAGCATGTGGGAGGGACCAGCAGATGGAAGCCAGTAGCCTGATTGACAGGCTGCTGGGAACAGGTGGGTGGGCAGCCAGGGCTGTTGTGAGCACCAGCTTCCTGCTGCCCAGTGCCAGCCAGGCCAGTGAGCTAGCGGTGGGGGTGTGGTAACTCAAGCATTGGCAATGCCAGGAGCCTGCAAGCCTTCATCCTGTGCTCCCTACGGACCAGCTAATTCACTTGTAGAGGAGCTGAGCAGCTAATGAGGACAGCAGGAGCCCAGTCGGCGGCTGCCCCTCCCTGCCGAATCCCACACACAGCTGGCCAGTGGACGAGGGGCTTGCGGGGAGCTAGGAGCTCCCCACACCAGACTTTTGACTCTTAGAGAAGCAGAAGGACCTTGAGAGGAGGGGAGATCTCCCTGTGATTGACAGAGCCGTGGAAGAAGAGGAAGAGACGCGTTATCCTGAGTTGCAAAGGCTTTGATGGCTAGGAGACGGCTGGGGGGTGGGGGGGTTGCCCTGGTGGGAGGAAGAAAGAAGAACCTTGAACACGGGGTGTTTGGGGGACTGGGCCCTAGCGAGACTTGAAAGTGAAGCCCCAAAGAAACAAATCAACTGGAAAACAAAGCCAGGGTCTCGCCAGGGCCTCTCCGCTGACGTCACAAGTGAGTTCCCCAGCTCCATTCAGGTACCGGGGTTTTGTGGCCACATGCTCCGTGGCCTCTGCAGGGCTCCACACCTGACACAAATCCTCAGCCTGAGAAGGAGTCAACTCACAGGAAGTGCACTAGAGACTGTCCCCCATTTCTATTCACTAGGGCCCCGGGCCTGGACGCCTCCTGGCTCTCAAGGCCACCTGAAAGACAGGCACTATCAAGCAGACCCATTTTACAGCTGAGCCAACTAAGGCCCAGAAGATTCACTCACTCACTGAAGAGTCTCCTAAATGGAAGAGGTGGGTCTTCAGTGACTGTCATGCAGAATAACATCCTTGACCCTGGGTTAGCAGGGGACCATCCTTAAGGACCCAAAGACCTTATTCAAAGCCACTGGGCTCAGAACAGCGGGAGAGGATTGTCTTTGCATTTCTCTCAATGTTTGGAGGAGTCCCTCCCAGGGGAGAGCAGCCCCCATCCTGCTGCAAATAAGCAGCGGGTGATAGGTGGCTCTTCATAATTGTGGGGGCTGCTGTCCTGCTTCTAGGTATCCTCCACTCAGTCCCCTTAGTTCATCTCCAGAGCTGAGCTGAGAGGGACTGAGCGGAGCCTGCAGGACTCTGGCTGGGCGGGCGGTCCTCGGTCCTCAGGCACGGTTGCCTCCTCCTGGGACCCGGGAAACAAAGAGGAACTGGCTTGGGAGGGCAGGTGGCAACCACGTGCTCTCCCAGCTGTGGCTGGGCTGGTAGGAAGGGGCCTTGAGCGCCCTCTGCGGGTCTGGGAGCTCGTGGAGGGAGGAAGTGGCAGTTTGGGGCAAGGAAGGGCTGGCTGGGTGCTCCGCAGGGAGTCCCTGTCGGGGAGGAGGTGGTAAACCGGAGTGCGACTGGGTCTTTGTCTGCCATGGGTGTGGGGATTGCCTGTGTGGTATGCGTGGCAGTGCGTGCGTATTTGTGCTTACTAATCTGTGACGTATGCACACGGCATGTGCAGATGTAGTTAGTGTTCTGTTTTGTTGTTGTTGTTTTAAAACAAGATTTCTCTTTGTAGCCCTGGCTACCCTGGAACTCACTCTGTAGACAGACTGGTCTTGAACTCAGATCTGCCTGCTCTGCCTCCCAGGTGCCAGGATTAAAGGCGTGCGCAACGGCTGCCTGGTGTGTTTACTGTTTATATGCACCTACCTGCTCTTGTCTGAGTGTGCCTGGGTTATATGCATGAGTCTGTGGGAGAGCACGTCTCTTCTCTATAATGCCCACATCTGTCCACCTGGGTGGGCCCTGGGTGGGTGGGTGGGGCCTGTTGGGAGGTTGCGGGACAGGCAGTGGAGGGAGACTGGGAGAGGTGGCGTTGTCCAGAGCCATTCTCAAGTTCATTTGGGGTCTTGTGGGAAATGGGAGGAGGCTGGGCGTGGTGGCACACACTTTTTAATCCCAGCACGTGGGAGGCAGGGGCAGGTAGATCTCTGTGAGCTCGAGGACAGCCTGGTCTACAGAGTGAGCTCCAGGTTAGCCACATAGCGAGACCTCGTCTCCAAGAAGGAAAAAAAAAGAGAAGGAAAGGGGGTAAAAACTTTCCCCAGAACCCTTGCGTATCACTGTGCATGGCCGTCGTGGAGTTTCATAATGCTGTTGGAGGCCATGGCGCGCTAAGACTCTCGAGCAGTCCTCGGGGAAAGCCAGCCTGAACTCAGACTTAAGGGATGGGGAAAGCTTGGAACCGGAGGCAAGTGGAGCAAGAAAGTACGGGGTTTGGGGGATCAGGGCACAGAGGACAGAAAGCCGGGAGTGGGAAAGTGGAAGATACTGTGGTGTCAAGGTGGATAGCAAGGCCGGAGGTGGGCTGAAGTCTGGGCAGTATGGGATTTCTGTTTTGGAGACTCAGAACCCACATTCTAGGAAAGAGGGCGTCATGCTCCTTATTTGGATTTTGTTTGCTTTTTGAAACAAGATCACTCTAAGTAGTCCAGGTTGACCGCTGACTCTCAATCCTCCTGCCTCATCGTCCAGTTCAAGAATTCCAGGCATATGCCACTGTGACTAACTTTCCTATCAGGTGCTCTGTGTGTACCTCCTATACACAAACTCCTAAATCCCGCAAACCCTGGAATGCCAGTGGGTCATCGGTGACCTCAGACAAATACACCTGAGTCCCCTGTCCTTCCCACTGATGGCTTGGGGCTTCATTCAAACCCCTGTCCCAAGGCACGCTGCTGATCCTGCCATGCCAGCTGCAATAGCCTCTGGTGCCTCTTATGCCATCAATGCCTCCTCTGTGGACTTGGGAGGGTGGCCTGAGAAAGGCCCTGGGCCTGGGCCAGTCTGGTCCTTTCACCGGGTGGTACCAGACTGGCCTCTTCTTTGGCTCGAACTTCAGGCTCTTCCTGGTAATCTCCAACCTAGAGCCAGTGCCCTGGAAGGCCCTTACTCAATTAACTGAACCTAGGGGAAGGGTCTCTGACTTCACATCCATTCTAGCTCACTGAAAATGAGCCACATCTACACACACACACACACACACACAGAGAGAGAGAGAGAGAGAGAGAGAGAGAGAGAGAGAGAGAGAGAGAGAGAGAGACACCTGCATGGGGGAAAAGAAGGGAAAAGAAGGGTGTGGTTTTTCTGAGCTAGTGGAGGGTCAGCTCCTGGCCACACGGGACTGAGAGCTTCTTAAGGTGGCCTGCTTGGCTCCTGCACCCATGTTCCTGCCCTGTTACCCTTGCTCAGGCCAAGGGCCCTCCCTCTGCTACATAAAACCAGGGTTTGCTCACCACTGTTCCCTAGCCCAGGAGCGGGGAGGAAGCGAAGGTGTCCACCTCTGACCACACCAAGGACAGCATCCAAACCTCCCAACAAAGAGCGGGAGACAGAGGCTCGACTCCTGGTACTGCTGTGCCCTCCAGCCCACCTGGTCACAAGGCAGATCTTTACCCATGAGGTATCTCGTCAAGCAACTGCCCTGTCCATTAGCTCTCCACGCATGGCTCAACATCTTCAGTGGCTCCCATCGACTCCAGGGGAATGCATGCATACAGGCATCACAAGCGTGTGATTTCCTGCTGTGGGCCACTTGAATACACTCATGGAGGTACTCAGGGCCACTCAGCTGCCTCACCTTGTGTTTCCTTCTCTTCCCTACCCTCCTCTTCCAGCCACCTCCCTCTCTTAGCTTATGTGTTTATTATTTGTTTGAGTTGTAGCCCAAGCTGGTCTATATGTTATGTTACTATGTAGCTTGAACTCTTTTGCCTCTTGATACAGGGATTTCAGGCATGTACCACCAAGGACACTGAGTGTGGGGCTGGAGTCCATCCAGCCTGGGGCTTTGTGCATGCTAGGCAAGCACTCTACTGAGTTGTGCATCTCCTTCCCTCGCTGTCTCCTGGCTGTGGGCCTGAATTCCCTCACTAAAATCCCCCACTTCTCTCCTTGCCCTCCCAGCCTTTGCCCAGCTCCTCCCAACCGCCATCCCTGGGCTCTGCCCTGCCCTGTGGGATTCCTTTTCCTCCCAGTGGTGTGTCCTCCCTAGAAAGCTCAGCTCTGGCTTCTCAGGAATGAGGACCGCAGCCTAAGGGCCCCAGAGTCCTATGTGCTATTGCAGCCCTGCTCCAGGCTGCCTCTCCCCTGGAGCAGTTGCTGGCTCAGAGTTTCAGCATCCAAGGGAAGAGGAAGTAGTGGTAGGGGGCTTGTAGGGAGCTGCCAGCTAGCTCCTCCTGGCACCAGCAGCTCCCAGCTCCAAGGGGCTTTGCCAAGCCAGCACACGTGACAGCTGGGATGCACACGCTGTGTACGTGCGCTGCCTGTAGGAACACATGCCCATGTACACTCAGTTTGGCTGTTGTGCCCTCCAGTCCACATGGCCAGGAGACAGATCTTTACCCATGAGGTATGTTATCAAGACAGGCTGACCCTAAGGGCCAGTGAATACTGGCACAGAGCTTGGATCCAAGACAGTCAAGGATTACACATGTGCAAGTAGCCGATGGCAGTGCCGTTGTTCCTGTTCCTCATTCCCCAGGCCCCTCAAGCCTGCCTTTGCTTGTTTATCCATGCCCTTACCAGTGGTCATCATGGGGCCTTCCTGGCATTCCTGTCAGCCTGGGTACTAGCAGGAGTCTTCTGTCCTCCCCAACTCTAGCTCTGCCCCTTTGCTCCAGAGGAGGCTGACAGAAGACTCTACGGGGGCTCTCCCCTAGGGACGTCCAGTCCAGCCTCTCTGTCCAAGGACCGTCCATTTTGCCCAGTCAAGCTCCTTAAGGACCCTGTGCTCCTCCGGGCAGGGCCCCTTCCTTACTCTTTGTGCCTGTTCTCAGGTCTCAACACTCTGGCTACAGAAACTCATCACCTATCACTCGGCCCCAGGCTTCTAGCAGAAGCCTGTGTTCTGGGCAGATTTATACACTGGGCAAGAGTAGAGGCCAGGGCAGGAGGGCCAGCAGTGGGCCAGTCATACTCTCTGAACAGCCTCTTGAGCTGGCAGAGGCCCCGGCCAAACCATCCCCCTGTCCCTTCCCCCACCCCTTCACTCATTATCAACTTAGGGCTTGTGTACAAACAGCAGCTGGCCTCTTTTGTCAACCTCTCCGCCCTCCCTGCTCCTCCTGCGATGCCTCCCTACTGGCTCCTCCAATTCCACCCCCCCCCAAGATGACTCAGAAGCTAGAGCCCTGGGAACTCCTTGAAAGGGAGGGGAGGCAGCCCCTGTTGTTCTTGATCCTAAGTTTTCCTTCAGTTTGGTGATATGAATCCATCTGGGACACCACAGGAACCAGAGAGGGCAAGGAACCAAAGCGAAGTCAAAAAGGTGGCTATAGGCATGAAGCGGGTATCACTTGCCCTTATGCCTGTTTGCAGAGCATGTTTGCAAAGCCAGTCTGCCGCCAGGGTCTGTTGTTCTGACTGTGCTCAATGCCCAACATCTTTGTATGGGGACACATGGAGATGACTGATGACCAGCTGCTCTCTAGATCCCTGTTAAAGGCTTCAACAAGTCATTCTACCCGCCTGGGGTTAAAACAGGAAAGGCAGGCAGGGCTATAGGACAGGGAGCCCGTTGTCAACGCCCAAGTACTGGGGCCGGGTGAACAGGAGCTATTCAGCAGAGGACTGGAGTACGAATGAGGCCAGGTCAAAAGATGTGGGGAGCCAAAAGGCACCTTTAAAATCTCAGCACTCCGGAGGCAGAGGCAGACGGAGTTCGAAGCCAGCCTGGTCTACAGAGCAAGTTCCAGGACAACCAGGGCTATACACAGAAACCCTGTCCCCAAAACCAAAAAAAAAAAAAACCCAGTAAAGTTGACAAGAACACTGTAATCGATCCCATTTTGCAGATAAAAGAACTGTGGTTCCAATTTAGTCAGTGAGAGAGGAACCAAGGCCTGACAGTGCCGTGTTAGAGGTGTTGGAGGTTAAGGTTTGGAAACCCTGAGACTCCACTGTGGGGTTGGTCCTACCACGAGCTGCGATCCTTAGGTCAAGGTGGGTCACAGCTAAGGATACCCTAGACTCTAGGACAAAGGGGGACCTGCGAGAGGCACCTGCGACTCCAGGAACGTCACAGGACGCACACCAAACTCGGCCAGGAGTTCGCAGGCTGATAGATACATGAGCTGGGTACGGGGCGGGGTGGGGGGGCCGCAGCCTAGGAAGCGCGGCTGAGGGCGAGGAAGGAAAGGTGGAGCCAGAGCTGGACCTCTGCCCAGGTCCCGTGCTCCTCCGAGCGGCCGCCACCCTACCTCCCCGCCTCAAACTAAAGCCCGCCTCCCAAAACGCTTTGTCCGGACCCTCCGGAACCACTCGGGGCACACGACATGGAGTGCAGGGGCACGAGCAGGCCGCCTGACGGTGAGACCAGGAGGCCCCCTAGCGGGCCCAGCTACGCGGCACACCGCCCGGTCCGCACGGGCGGAAGTCATAAGGCCGGAGACCCGCAGCGGACACCGGGCCAGCGGGAACAAAGGACGCGGCGGCGGGCAGGAGGTTGGCCGAGCGGTGATTGGCGGCTGGAGGGGAGACCGGGCCGAGACAGGATTGGTTGCGGCCTCGGCACCAGCCCCGCCCCTCGAGGCCGAAATCTGCGCTCCCAGCAACTCCCCCGCCCCCAGGCCCCCCTGGTGCAGACCTGCGCGGCAGGCGGCCATCTGCACCCGCGAGGCGTTGGGCTTGCCTCCCTGCGGTGCCTGGAGAGCCACGCACCGAACTACCCGCCCTCCTCACGGCTGTCTGAGAGGGGCGTCTGGACTAGCGAGTCCCAGACCACACAGCCTCCCGAGGAAGCTCGACGGCCACTCTAGTGACAGACTGCACGCGTGGAGAGAGATCGGATCCCGGGGAGCTGTCCCGAGGGTGGGGGCTGGACTGGGAGAAGGGATCACCTTAAAGAGTGAGGGCCAGGGTAAGACGAAGAAGTGGAGGAGGCCACAGTCTGAAAGTCAAGTCTGGGGAGTCTGACTGGATGGCCCTGTGACTCCGAGAGTAGTGATGGAGCTCAACCCCTAGAAGTCCAGCCAGGTCTGAGGCACGAGGAAGAACTAACCAGGTTCATTTACTAGCCAGGCCACCGCGGGGTGGTTAAGGACATGAGGAGGAGCCGTTCTCAACAAGGTTCCCCTTTCACAGAGGCTTAAGAGGTGAGAGGGGTGGGGCTCGGGGCCCCGCCACCAATCACAGCCTCCGCTCCACTTTGAATCTGGGTTGGCGGGCGCGGGCTGCTGGCCGCCAGGTGTGCTGGGGCCCTCTTTGTCCCCACTTCGTCTGCCCAGGCACGTCCCACTCCACCCCCATCTTCAAGAGCCCCAGGGCCCCGTCTTGCTGGTTCCCCTTGTCTCCCTATACACCCTTCTTTCCCCTTCCCCACCCCCCACTCCCCCCACCCACCAGCTTCCTGGTAGGAATCTAAAGCCGGATTCGGGTCGGGAGACCTTGCAGGCTTGGTCACTCTTAACCAGTCCTCTCGGTTCCTCTTGCACAGGGATCATAATCCACTAGAGGCAGGCAGTTTCTCCGCTGCTGGCCACCAAAGGCCTGATGGTGCAGGGGTGGAGGTCGGTCGGGAGGAACTTTGTACCAAAACACCTTCTAGAAGGAGAAAGGCCAGGGAAACTCGAATTGGTGAGTTAGATCCCCAGGACTCATTCATATAATGAAATTAGAGAACCAACTCAGAAGTTTTCCTCTGAACATGGTCTCTGTTGTCGGTGCATGTGTGTAAACATTTGTAAAAAATAAGCTCTTTTTAAACCCCAGGAGAGGGCTACCCCATACATAAGATGTGCGTGCCTCTATGACCACACAGAAGCCCCTTAAGGTTGTGGCTCCTCAGCTGTGAGGTTGAGACGATACGGGGTTGTGTTCCAGGCTGCTGTGAAGAACAAGTGGGATCCCGAGGAAGGAATCTTTGTTAAAGGAAAGCCTGAAGGTGCTCAAGTTTGCATATGTTGCCAGAGCCCAACAGCTACCCAGGGTGGGCCTCAGAGCCTGACCTATCTCGGAGGGAGAGGGTGCCAGGCCTTATCTGAGAGGCCAGTAAAAACTAGGCCAACTCCCATGAAGAATCCCTGAGCCCCTCAACCCTAACAGAAGGAAGCCAGGGTTTGGGTTCCTCTTCTCATACCATTTCCATGATGTCTAGGTTAGGTGGTGGACCAGAGGAAAGTGTTCAGCTCCTCTCCAGGGTACTCTGAGGACAGGTCTAGAAGCTGCACACATCACGCCCCTACCTCACCCTCAGCGCTCTTCTTCCTACTCCAAGCTCTGGCAGAAACACCCATCCCCCCCAGGCCCTCCAGTTTGCCTCCCTATCTTCTCAAATCTGTCTCCTCCCAGGTACCACCGTGATATTTGTTAGCGAACCGTGTCTTGAGCCCCAACACTACCTAACCCACATGGTAGCCAGGATGACATGAAACTAGATTTTGTCCCTTCTCTAATAAAATGCTCTGAGCTATGCGCTGAGGTGCACTCCTGTGATGCAAGAATTTAGATGGTAGAGACCGGAGGACCAGGAGTTCAAGGCCATCCTTGAAGCCAGGATGGACTAAAGACGACTATTTCAAAATACCCAAAATTGAGGTTCCAAGTCTGTGAGTGTCTCCAGTCTGTAGGTATGTGCTTCCTTCAGCCTCCCAGCCATCTTCTCCTCTCCAATCCCCGCTCCACCTCTATTCTCTGTCACAAAATTGGGGTTAGTGTGCTTTTAGACTTGGACTAGTAGAGTAAGGTTTTTGGATGGAGGCTGGACTGATCCGATTTTTCCAGGGCTCACCCGCCCCCTGGTGATCATCATGGGCATTGCATGCCTTAGCAATCTTAGTTCAGAAAACAGCCTCAGGGTTAGGGAAGGCAGGAGGGTACATGGCAGTCGCCAACTCAAGAGGGAAATTCCAGAGCCGTGGCCCTACAGGTTCTTGGACCAGCATGGCTTTTCAGCCCCCTTCTCATCAAGATTCCCTTTATTCTGTGTGTGTGTCTGTCTATCTGTCTGTCTGTCACAGGCACACTTGTGCACATATGTACTTGTGTGAACTGTTCCCCATGCACAGGAGGCCAAGTGTTCAACTGTGTCTGCACGGAACAGATGGCAGCAGCAGATTCCGCCTTCAGAAGATGTTCATGTGGGTGGAGCTGTGTGTGATCAAGCCAGCATCCATGCTGTCTGTCCCCAGCCTCTGAGACTGTTACCAGGCAGGAACCTGAGTCTGAGAATGCTGATTCTCACCCTGCCAGGAAGCTGAATGCAGACTGCAAGCCTGTCACTGGAATAGAGCCAACAGATTGCCATTGGTTCTAGGACTCTAGAAAGACCAACACCTAAGTCCTAGATCTTCTTACACACATCCTGCGAGTGCCAGAGGGAGGCTGGCTTTCTCCCTTACCCTCACAGTCCTGTGTGTTAGCTGTGACTAGCGTCATTGTTCACAGTCTATTCTTCCTGGGCACCTGCTGGGCGTGCTCCCAGGATACAGAGTTTAAGTCATATGCCCTTATTTATGAGTTTAGACATCTGCCCAGTCCTCTGGTTATTTAGTCTGTTTTCCTGTAATTGATTGTAAACTGACATGAAAGGAAGTATGAGCCAGGTTCTGGGAGTGCTGTGATTTAGACAGGGAGTTCAACTGCTTTAATCTGCTGCCTTGCTTGCTAGCTGGAGAAATCAGAGTGTACATCTCCTGGAAGTTGAGCCAGGTGTGGTGGTACATGCTTCTAATCCCAGCACTTGGGAGGCTGAGGTAAGAGGATCTTGAGTCCAAGGTCAGCCTGGGTTACAAAGTGAATTCCAGACCAGGTCAGCGTAGGCTATAGCACGAAACCCTATTAAAAAAAAAAAAGAAATGAAAGGAACTGAGCCTAGAGCTAGTGTATAGGCCAGTAATCCTAGTTGCTTGGTAGTCTGAGGCAGAAGGATCACTAATTTAAGAACCTGTCTCTATAGTCATTAAAAAGGTCTAGAGATAGGGTGCAGTGGGAATGTGTTTGCCGAGTATGTGTGAGACCAGGGGTTTAACCCCCAAAAATGTAAAAATGGAGGATGAGAGCTTTGGATTGATTGTGTCTATTCACACTGGGCTCTGCCCTGTGCTTCCTATGCTCATGTCTCTGTGTCCTATGACCCATGGCCACATATAAGACCATATAAGATCCTGCAGTTTTGGGACTGGCAGCAGTTTCCCTAGTCTAAGAGTAATGTACAATTCCTGAGCGGCTGCCTCCTTTGCTCCATGCAGACAACAAACACACAGACTGGACTTCCTAATATCCAAACTGAACCGCCTGCTCTGGGTAAGCCCGCCTACTTGAGGAGTGAAAGGGCCAGAAGTTTGAAGCAAGGTCTCCCCAGCTTCCAGCCTTGGCACATTTGGCCACCTGGGGGAGCCCTTTGTCCCCTTCAGTCAGAGGGGTGGGAGGGGGGTGAGGAAATAGGACCCCATCTGTTGTCAGCCACCACCACCCCCAGGACATATGACTGAACAAGGATGCCTAGCAAGAACCAGGGCTGGGAAGAGTAACCTTCCTAGGAGCCTTGGCATCACAAAGGACATGCAGCAGGCACCTCCAAATGTGCCCACCTCTTGCTCAGGACTTGATTGGTGGAGGAATCACTAGATCCTGTCTCAAAAGTCCTAGGTAGCGACCTGGGGATACAGCTCAGTTGGCAAAGTGTCTAAATGCACGTCTGGGTTTGACTCCCTAGCACCACATAATCTGGGCCTGGAAGACCAGGTCTATAGATAGTCTCAGCATTTGGGAGGCAGTGACAGGATAATCAGAAGTGTAAGGTCATCTTCAGCTATGTAGTATGAGGTCAGCTTGGATAACATGAGACCCGGTCTCAAAACAAAACAAAACAGGACCCAGGTAGAGATGAAAGGCTATAAAGATGTAGTTAGTGGAAAAGGGCTTGCCTAACATGTACAAGGTCCTGGGTTCCATCTCAAACACCATTTCAAAAAAAGGCCAAGTGTCCCAAGAATGGAGAGCAAGAGGAGACTGGCTGACATCACCTTCACCTCTTCTTCTATTCCTCTCCCTCTCTACCCCATGGGGGTGGCTATGAGAGAAGTTACTGAAAAAGTGGGGGGCACCTCTATTACGCAACACAAGAAGGACCTTGGTGGCTGCAGGTTGACAAGAAGCATCAGACAGCATGGAGGTTAGAGTCAGGTACCCTTGAGTGAGGACAGTAGAGGGCTGGAGCAGAGCTCAACATCACCAGCCCTGCCTGAAGTGATCCCTTACAACCTGCCTTCTCCACTGCAGGTTCTGAGAACTATCCACAGGCAGTGTGGATACCCAGCAGTGGTGGACTGGGACGGGGACCTTATTGGTGGTTCAGGACTGCAGTGTTTTGGGTACCCTCTTTGTCCCATCTGCCATGGAACCTGTTCCCCATCTGTTCATATACACTCCCAGACTTCTAATGAGGTTCCTCTGCACAGGAGCTCTAAGGCCATCTCTTCCTCCATCCACTTGAGAAGTAGCTACCTCTGTAAGCACAGGACAAAGGTGGTATTGCTGGCTGGTACTTGGGAGCCCCTTGCCTGGCCCAGTTTGGTCCTGAAGCCTGGGGAACAGATGGTCTGGCCTTCCCTGGCTGTTCTGCACTAAGCCCCCGGGGAGCTCCTTGCTCCTCCTCTCAGCCCCTCTGGTGTTCCTACTAACCCTTTAGGAAGCAGTGAGCTAAAAGGGGCAACATCTGGGGCTCCCCAGGGCCTCAGTGGCCCAGCTGCCTGCCTGCCTGGCCCAGTGCTGGTGTAACCCTGTCTAGCGTCTTTGATGCAGAGTCCTAAGCTTGGCTCTCTCCTACTCCAGGGCATTTCCTGCAATAAATAAATAAGAGCCCTATAAACTTAGTTATCTAACACCTGCCTGACTCTGTGCTGTTCCCATTCGAGAGGGCACCAGCAAGCTACCCTACCCAGAGAACCAGTTACACCCCAGACTCAAAGTATTTCTCTCAGGCCAGGATGACATGGGGCCCATGTGAATTTCATTGAGCAGGGAACTGGCCCGAACTTAAAAAAAAAAAAAAGACATGTACCCTGAAGGTTAGTACCCTAGCCCACTACTGAGGACACTGTCCTATCAGGTCATTAGGCACTTGTTTGGACATCTGGGTGTGGCTGGACCGTGTCAGAAAAGAAACCCATAGGGATTTACATAGGAGGCTACATTTGCATTTCACACCCAGACACAGAACTTATCATTCCCAGTAAGCCCAGCTCAGACAGCCTGCTCTTTCAGAATGGAAAAGTTACATATTAACTATCATCACCATGAATTGCCTGAGGTCACCCACACCTAGGACCAGAGCCCAACCTCAACCTTAGCTTTGGGAGTCTATATGGGGTCCTTTCATAACTCAGGCTGCCTGCCTCTAAGAATGCAGATATTGGGAAGTCAGAAAAGAGTCCAGTAGTCCTTTGAGTCCCAGGCCTGAACTGCACGTGATTCCCTGAGCAAGAGCGGCTAGGGGGCCGGGCAATGGTGGCGCACACCTTTAATCTCAGCACTTGGGAGGCAGAGGCAGGCGGATTTCTGAGTTCCAGGCCAGCCTCATTCACAGAGTGAGTTCCAGGAAAGCCAGGGCTACACAGAGAAACCCTGTCTCGAAAAACCAAAAAAAAAAAAAAAGAGCAGCTAGGGGAAGATAGTGACTACAGAGACAGTGGTGGGAACTTGTCTCCAGGGCTAGGGACCAGGGGACAGGCCAGAACCCTATGGTCTAGAGTAGACTCTGACTTAGGTACTACCTGTGGCCATCAGTGTGAGGGCTGAGTTGGTGTCCTCCCAGAAGTGGATTGAACCAGCCACCCTCCCCCAGGGCAGACCTTGGCCCAAAGGAGCCTTGCAAGGAGCTTAAGGACCAAGCTGTTCTTTGGGGGCTCTCTTTAAATCGTTCTCCATCCCTTGATGGTTTCTGAAGTTTCTGCTGTCTCAACCTACCATGGGAGCCAGTAATGTTCCCTTCCTCCCCAGGACTCTACCTGAACCTCCCATTTATACCAGGCCTGGGCTGAGGTCTGCTGGCTCACTAGCTGGCGCAGATTCAAGTAATCCTGTGGGGCTCTTGAGTCTGTTCAAGAAAGTGTTAGGGTTTGACTACAAGCTATGGGCAGAAGTGAGATCTAGCCGGGCGGTGGTGGCGCACGCCTTTAATCCCAGCACTTGGGAGGCAGAGGCAGGCGGATTTCTGAGTTCGAGGCCAGCCTGGTCTACAGAGTGAGTCTAGGACAGCCAGGGCTACACAGAGAAACCCTGTCTCGAAGAAAAAAAAAAAAAAAAAAAAAGAAGTGAGATATAGGATTTGAAGTTCAAACTGCAGGGGAATAAGAGTCTCAGGCCATGTGTGGATTTATCAATGACTGGGGGTGGGATGGGGTGTTCCTCTCCTCCTGGGGTCACTGAACAGTTATCTAGAGCCCAGTGTGCAAGCTACACCATACCTGTACAGCTAGGTAGGAGGGCAACCACTGCTCAGAACTGCCTGGTACCCTAAGGGGCCTCCAACAACTAAAGTCAGGTACCTACTGATTATCCAATTATGGCTCATAGTTTGGGTGGGAAGAGCCCTTAAGCTAGGTCTTGCTTGCTGAGGTTAAGCAAGTGCATACCCTGGCTTTATTGGCCCTCAATTAGAATCTTAGCCCCATTTAAAGGGTCCACCCAGAAAGGCCTAGGCCTGCCCACTCTACACTCCAGGCCTGAGATGCCCCAGGTAGGATGGACATTCCTAAGAAACAGCACTTGGCTGGCTGAAACTGAAAGTTCACAGGGTATGCTATCATATTCCTATAATTCCAGGACCTGGGGATAGGGACAGGAGAATAAGTGGTTCAAGGCTACCCTCCATTACATAATAAGCAAGTCTGAGGTCAATCTGGGCTATATAAAACCATGTCCAAAAAAAGGGGGGGG
>JADRCD010104260.1:0-12570 GCA_019843815.1 Montemys delectorum | reverse complement strand
AACAGAGACAGAAACTCAAGTCTTAAGACCTGTCTCCCCTTCCTCCCAAACCTCACATGTCCATGTCAGTGTAGTGGAATGGACAAACACTTGAATACTTTTGTATTCCTTCAGTATCTATTACCTTATATAAATAATTTAATCCCCTAAAAGCAGGCAAACTAATCTGGATTCAAATTCTATATGTTTTACTTATAGGACAATTTTAAATAAGATGGATAATTGTACTAAATTTCAAATACCTAGTCTCTAGAATGGGGTGCACTCACACAGCAGGATTATTGATTTTAATGAATAATAACAGTGCAGCAGTTTTTAAGGTATTAGCTGTTGACAGTCACTCAGTGACTGATTTTTTCATATTTAGAGAGAATGAAATTGTGTAAAATAAACATATGTGAAGTAAATATACAGTGCAGAAAGCAAGTATATATTTTGCAGAAAGCAAAATGCATTCCTTCCCTTCCTGTACAGGAAGGTCAGCTCTTAGCATATAGTAAAGATCACATACATTGTCCTTTGTTTTGCAAAGCTTCCTCTGTTCCTCATCTACATAAAGACCACAAGCCTTGAGCATATCAGACAATATAGATTATGCCTGATCTTCAAAGTAAGTGAAATCTGCTAAGCCAAGGGTCACAGGTGCAGAGATAAAGTTCTAGTTTGGCACCCATATGTCAGATAGCTTGATTCATTATGGAAAACCTCATCAGAATGCTGGGCTTTTATCTTTATTTGTATAAGGCAGGTGCTACTAGGCTGATAATGGTCCATGTCATATTGCTGTTATGAGAATCAGATAGGATAACTAATAAGAAAGCACTTTAAAAAGTTTCAGGTATCCATCAGCTTCTTGTCTTTATCAGCAGATTTTGTCTAAGTAGATGCTTGGGTCATTATTTGAAAGCTCTCAACTATGACCTCTTGGTCAATGGACAAGCTATAGCATGCAATGGTAAGCATTTTCTATAAAGATCATATGCTTGATATTTCATCCTTAATCATCTCAGTAAAAAAAAAAAAAAGAAGAAGGTGGTCTTAATCATGCTTACTTAGATCTGCTGATGTAGCACAAGAGACATTATAGGTGACTTGCCAAATGACAAGAATGTCTGTGTTTCAAGAAATGCTATTTACAGAAACAAGAAACATAACATCATCCAGATAAGGTAACATAAGCATTTGCCCATATTCCCCACTCTTAAATATATTAAGCATAATCATGAACACTAAAAACAACACAAGAAATAAAGCCTGGAGATCGCAACAGTGAGAAGGAAAGCAGCAATACACTAGTGCTGGAAGACCAGGACAGTGAGTAACTCCTTGGGTCCTTAGTCAACCAAAAACAGTTGTCTCAGCCATAATGTTTTTGTTCCTTGAGATCATATGATATAAATCTGCTCTTCTAAAATATCAAATTGAGCTCTGTGACAACATTATGGGTCAAACAATACCGTAAGTTAGGTCACCTGTTTTCTTACAGTACAAGCCTTCTCCTTTCTTTTGGGCAATAAGAGGTAAGTGGGGGGAATTAGTTGGGGGGACAGAATATCAAGAAGGAAGGTGAGAAGCTTTTCATGTTTTTGGACTTTACATTCTACTGACAGACACAAGGACAGGTAGGGACATTACTGGGAGGAAATATAAACAACCACTTGTCCAATACTTCCACATCATCTGTCAACATCATTATAGAGAACCAGAAACACCAAGGTACTGGATAAACAAAGAATTCACATTAATACCAAAAACTCTTTCGAAACTAAACTTCCTTTGGAACTATAGTGTACAAAATTAGGAAAATATATTTATAAACAAAATTAAGTAATTACTGTCTATAATAAATTATCTAAGTGTAAAAAAGAGTGCCTTAATATAACAAACTGGATTGGATAGACCTCAGAAGGAAGGAAATAACTAGATATCAACAAAAATTGTAGAGAACTCGGTTTACTGGAAAACAATAATATGTATATGGGAAGCAACAGAGTCCCAAAATATAGGAGACAGAAGTGGGTGGCACTAAAATGAAAAAGACAAGTATATTTGGGGACACCAAGATACTTTCTCACAGCTGACAGAAATACTAAGTTAAATTTATAGGGAATAGATTTGTTAAATAACACAAAAACAGCAAGATAGAACATTTCAGATAAACTGTTTTTTAAGAGACCATAGTACATTCAACAAGATGACAACCTTCTCTTTAGGCAAGGCTTAGGGAATATTACAGAAAAGGACAAGGAACTAATTTTTAAGCAAGCAAGCAAGCTATTTGTTGGGGTAGAAAGTTAATTTTCCTTATTATTGTGCTTATCAGTAGAGTTGAATAATAGTAATGAAGACCACCTTCTCATTTTTTACTGAGACCTTACTGGGCCAGAGACAAAAAGAAGACAAGAATCATTAGTATTAGAAATGTAGAGGAGTGACACTATGAATCATATAGTCATTTCAAGATTGATAAGGTGATAATAGAAGTAGTTGTGTCATAAAGAAAGTAATCAGAGCAGTGGTGTTCAGTGGTCAGGGATCTGGGTAGAAAATGAAAAAAATATGACTATAAATGATCTGTATGAAGGATACCCCAAAAGGGCTCTGCAGTGTGTGTGTGTGTGTGTGTGTGTGTGTGTGTGTGTGTGTGTGTACATGCTCATATGTGTGCATATTGAGCACGTTGAGTCCCCTCGGTCTCTCTCTGCCTTGATTTTTGAGATAAGGTCTCTTAGTAAACCTGGACTCATAAATTTAGTTAGACTAGTTAACCAATGAGAACCAGATATCCACCTGCTTCCATGCTCTGAGGTTATACTTTAACACTGCTGTGCCTGTTTTGTTTTGTTTTGTTTTGTTTTTGTGAATGCTGGGTATAGAAACTCCAGTCCTAATGCCTATGTAGCAAGTCTTCCACCAAATGAACCATTTACCCACCCCTTGTTTTCTCAATAGCAGTAGTGATATATACACAAAACTGTATCTAATAAAATTTTAGAATTACACAAATGGACACAAAACTGGAGGATATACCAATATGTTTGATATATTTTATTTCTTTCAATTTTCTGATTATGTCAATCCACTAGAGTTTTGCAAAATATTACCATTGAGTAATTAGAAGTCTTTGCAAATATCTTCTTGTTTTACACAATTACGTGTAAATCTATAACTTTTTGAATTGTGTTCAATTAGTAAAATACAACTAGTAGGTCATGTTTGGCCTGTGAACCATAGTTTATAACCCCAGATCTGACTCAGATCTCAATCAGGTAAATGCCTAAAATCACTGAGGGGTATTAAAAAATAGAGAGGGCAGGGCTCTTCCCCAGAACTTTTGATTTAGTTCATCTAGGCTGGCACCCAGGCATGCATACTGTCTCAGTTCCCCAGAAGATTCTAGCACACCGTCAGAATAGGAAACCACTATCCTTTGAACACAAAATGTCAATCATTTTTCTTATTTTTTCTCTTCACTGAATAGATAATCAGGTACTGGAAAACCAGAAATACGCTCATGGAAAACTTTTAAGCCTTACTCTCCTACCTATTGAAATGACCACTGCTATGTTGCAGACCTCCACTTCCATCACTAGACCTGACATCACAGACAGCACATGGCTTGGTTTATGGTCCATGCTTCCTTTGAAATGACCTCTAGCAGTATTTTCTTTCAAAGAAAAATTCTGTCCTTGGCTGTCTCTTTCATAAAATCCCTTTTAAGCTCCATTTTTCCTGAAAGAAGTCATCTCCAGTCTTTCATATGACCTATTTAATATAACACCTACCTGGTCCACCCAACATTCACCTACACCACAAACTTCTGTATTCCATTCAAGCCAACCTCCCAGTAAGTGCTATGGATGTTGCTGCTCTGTTTCCTCATCATGTTTCTGATGGTTGTATTATATGTGTGCGTATGCATGGTATATGGATGTGCATTGCAGTCCTGTGCATGTGCAGAGGGCAGAGATTGATGGGTGTGTCTTCTGTACTCTCCACCTGATTTCTGAGACATGGTCTCCCACTCCTTTTCAGCTAGACTGGCCATCATGATCACTGAGTCCCACTTGCCAGCTCCTAAAACTGAAGTTACAGATGTACATCATCGTACTTGCTTTATGTGGACACTAGGGATCCCAATTCTGGTTCTCATGCTTATGCATCAAGCACTTTTACATACCAAGCTATGTTCCCAGGTCCTGTGCCTTATTTTCCATCTCATTTACCTTCCAGCAGGCTCTTCTGAGACATGAAAGTACAGTGTACTGTGACTGGATATTTATGTCCCTCCCTCTCATATACAAGATAATTGCATTAGGAAGTCGGGCCTTAGAGAGGTGACTAGGTCTCGTTGGGGAGCTTAGAAATGGAAATAGTGCCCTCATTAAAGGCTCCAACTACTGGCTCAGCTGCTAAGAGCACTTGCTGTTCTTGAAGAGGACTCACATTAGGCAGCTCACACTCTGCCTGTACCTATAGATCCAGAAGATCTGATGCCCTCCTCTGGCCTCTACAGACACCTGCACACATGCTCCACATAAACACAAACATCTACATGACATTTTAAAAAAAAATCTTTAAAAGGCCCCAGTAAGATTCTCTCTAATGTGAGAACACAAGAAGACACCAATAGAGTCAAGAAATATATTCTTATCAGTTACCAAATCTTTAAGGCAATTTAATTTTGAACTTTCCAGTTTTCTGACATATGAAAATACATTTTGTGCTTCTTATCAACACCAATTAGATGGGATTTTTGTTATAGTACCCTGAAAGGACAGGCCAAGTAAAAGTGTACTGTGGCCAGATAGTGCCTGACAGGGCTCTGAACTTTCTACATGAGATATAAATGCCATAGTTAGTCTGAAATCTTATTGTTCATTGCTTCAGACCTTGTGGTAGGAGCAAAGTAAATAAATGCTCAGTAAGCAGGAGCTTCAGAGTGTGCAGATAACTGTCTCAATAACATGCTCTCAGCATGTATATATCATTTCTTCTTCATCCCTTGAAACTGTAGATTCCCTGATCCATGATCCGTTTTGTGCTGCAAAATAAGTTATTTCTAAGCCCGAAGCATCTTTCCTCTCCTGATTCAGGGCAAGTCATTGCTGCCCAAGTGTCCTCATGAAGTGACAACACATAACTGATCTGCTTTGTCAGGACTGGATGTGGCAACAACTTACCTGCTGAGCCCACAGTAGCTGACAAAATAGGCTTTAGGACCTGTTTACACTAATTACAGAACATCATATTGTATGGGGAAATGGAAGGATTGGAACAATGTGCGAGATCCCAGAAGGGAGGGCGTCTCTGAAATTCTGGATATCATCTGTGCAATGCAAACCGAGTTAAGTTGCAATACAAATTCTGTTCGCCTGAGTCCAAAGCAAGGGTTAAAGACATCAGCATCACTGTAAAATATAGTGATGTGTCAGGGCTAACACAGCATGCAGAGAGGCTTCCAATATACCATGCAGCACATGCTGTTCTCCTTTATTCTTTTATTCAGTGTTTGGGGCAGTTGCCAATCTAATAATAAATTCTTCTTAGGGAGAGTGCACCAGATGGATACAAAACAGCATTTTTGATTAAAAAAAAATATGTGGGTTGGGAGGAAATCGCTTTGCATTCTTTCAGTTCCTTCTATAGAAGGTTGAGGGGCTGGAAAAACACACTCATTGTCACAGTAGCAAGGTGGTAGGATTCCTCACTGTGTTTTCCTAAGGAAGCCTCAGGAAAGTCTGTAAGCAAGACCAGCAAGTAGAACAGGGATTGGCTGTAACATAGGGCTTGTCTCTTGTGGCCAGTTAGGTTTGGGGAAAAAACACTATCTGAAAGGGAAAAGCATGGCCTGTCTGCAAATGTAGAGGGGATAGAGAAGGGGGAAGACCTACTTGTGATGTTTAGAAAAGTAAGTGAATGATTCTGAAACTTGGATGCATGTGTGCATGTGTACTCCTGTGTGTACATACTCATGGATGCATGTGTGCATGTGTACTCCTGTGTGTACATACTCATGGGTGAATGGGGGCATGGTGCATGTGACTGTGGATATGTGTGTGTGTGTGTGTGTGCATGCGTGCGTGTGTGCCAGGGAACAAATTAAAGTGTTAGTCTTCAGATATCATCTACCTATTTAAAGGACAGGGCGACACACTGATTCAGAACTCACAAAGAAGGCTAAATTGGTCAGATCCTCCTGTTTTTACTCCCTTAGCTCTATAATTTTTATTTTATTTATTTATTTTTTTAGGTTCTGAGGATTGAACTCAGATCAACTGAGTCCCAGCTCTGAAACTTTTAAAATCATTTAATCTTTTTATTAAACCAACTTCACCACAGATCTTTCCCCCATCTTTTATGAAAAATGTAAAGCTTTATGAGGGCAAATCTGTTTTCTTAGTAGTGCTAATAGAATAATGCCCAGAGCATAGTGATCAGTTCAGTGGTGCTTCTTGAGTGAAATGAAAACCATGTCAGTAAATACATGAATCCTTATTTATGAATTATATTCATTAGATCATTCTAATGTATATTCATGCCATGAAATATTATGCAAATTTTACTGCATGCTGGGAAGGGGATAAATTTAAAGAAATAGATACAGATAAATATGAGTAGTAGTTCTTGTGATTTGGTCTCCTGTGTCCTGAAATATTACAATTTACTACACTTTGGACTGGACATAAAGTTAATTTTAAACTTCAGGATTAGTATGAATCACCAAAGGAGCCTGGTAAAAATGGAGATCTTTTTAGTCTTCCTCTTTTCCTCAACCTTTGCCTAAATTCTGACATAATAGGTGTAGTTAGGGAAGGCTTAAAATTTATTTTTTAAAAACAAGATCTGGGAAAGTATAGTATAAGTGTTTGGAACTATACTCTGTGAAATCTGTTGTTGAAATGTTATATACCTGAGATCTAGGTGATTACAGAACCAAACTCACTCCTGGTCTCCCTTCTTGCATGGGTTTCCAGGAACAAAGACAAACACCACCACCACCACCCCCCTACACACACACACGCACACACAACAGTCCTTGATACCCTGAAGATTGTATTCAGTTATAGACTACACACTACTTTAGTTTGCCAATTGTGGAACTCATAGCTACTTTCCAATCTTCAATTGTTTGCTATCCTCTATCTGGATAATAAAGGTTAGGACAAACTGCTCGAACAGAGATCATCTTTAAGCTCTGATGACAAACTAACAGATGAAGGACACTATTGTTGTGAGAAATATTAAAAAATGAACCTGCCAACTCTCAACAGGGCCAGGCCATGTTCCTATACTCCTGCAGCCACTGCCAAGTCTTTGGAGCTAGTCCCCGCAGCATCTGGCTTGGTTGTCCCAAGAGCCACTAGTTCCCTCTCTGCTATAATCCTCTATAACCAGAGGTCCCACACTCCAGTAACCAAATAGATCCACCATCCTTGTGGTTTGGTAGCACAATATTTACAAGATGCCAATAAATAATTTCAGAGCCAATTGATAATGATAAAGCTTTAACCCAATTATTCTAACCTTTTGATAACATCACATTGGCCTCCATTCTCCTTCTCTCTCCTCCTAAGGCTTCTCCATCTCTCTCTCTCTTTCTGCAGATGCTAGCTCTGTCTCCTTTTCCCCTGTCCAATCACAGGTATCCTCTGCACTAATGTAATTGGACAGGGAAAATCTTGAGTCATATCACTATTTCTGTTTAAATAAATAAATAAATAAATAAATAAATAAATAAATAAACCTTTCTCTCAAAATAAAATTTGAGCACAACTATTGCCATTTTGTAATTTATAAAGTACAAGATAGTCCTAACACCTAGTCCATCATTTTTGTCAATTAAATAGATAGGACCTCTGTCATCTCTCCTAACTTAAAAGACTTACAATTCTACACCTGATTAATATCCTGGTTTTAGATTGTATGCCATCTGAGAAGCATCCTCTCAAATCTATATCATCTTTTATAGTGCTAAAGAGCTTGAGCTGGCTATGAAACTACTAGTCTTCAACCCTGTCAGAAATCTAAGAACGACTGATATTAATTGAAAATATATAAGAAGCCTAACACAGGTTCCAAAGCTTAGCCAATCTATAGAGACCGCTGATCACCTGGATAGTCCCTTACTTCAAAATGTTTGCGCATCAGTCTTCAGCTTTCTGGACAGGATCATCTGACAGACCTTAGAGAAACAGGATATTAAAGACTAGCATATTGTATCTTGGCATAACCAAGCTGTCCTAAACCTGTAATTGTGTCCTTTCTTTGGACAGTATTATGTCTGTTGATGAAATGAGGCAGTTCTTGCCTAGTGGCTGTCTCACCACAACTGGAGTAACTCATGGATTTGCAATTTCTTCTTTGAATCCAAGACAGGGAAAGCTGTCAGGAGCAGAATAGTCTCAATAGCAAGTGAATAAATAACATTAAATATCACATTCTGTGGATTTCTGATGTTTTTGAAAACCAACTATCTATGTAAAGCAATCTAGACAGTTGTCCATTAACTACTCTCAGCTATTTCTAATTACAATCTTGAAAATTCCCTAACAATAAACTCAGAGACATGAATTTTCTATTTGGTCCTAAACTCACAGTTTTAAACATCTCAGATCAGTTTATAATACCAGCAATAGAAGTACTGGGTCTAAGTCTTGTACTTTAAAATTTTTAGTATCAATAGAAGACATTTTAAGCAATAAAAACCTTGATTTTTGCATCAAAATAAATTCTGTAACAAACTAAGAACTTAAGACTTCAACATAGTAACAATTATAAAGATTTCTACCAAATGAGTTTATGGCTATATAATCAATTCTAGCCATTTCCTCCCTGTTCCAAATATGATCATCTCTAGATTCCCTAGAAAGACAACCTATTAATAACCCTCTCTAGCCCCAAAACCCAGGGAGCTGAGTCTATGATTCTTCATAGCTTCTTCAAGCTGAATATGGGTGTTGAAGGGGGGAAGGGTAGGAAAAATAGGATTGGTTAATCTCTGATATCTGTGTCTTGAATGGAACTGGCTGAAGTCCAGGACATCAGGAGTTCAAGCAGGCCAGTTCAGCATGTCTGATGGGGAAATTCACCAAGGCTGTATATTCTATAATATATAAATCTCAAAACAAAATTGTAGTATCATTAAGATATATTGTTTTGTTTAATTCTCTGGAAACTAGTCCTCTGGAGGTCCCCTCTCATCATATCTAATTCATATAATGCTGAAAGGTGTACATACCTTAATCATCTTTTCAAAAAACAAGGCAAAAATTTTTTTTTTCCAAAATCAGCATATCCTTGAGCCAGTCATCATATAATCCTTTATTTAGACCTCTCTCCCAGAGGAATAATATAACTACAAAACTCAAAATCATACCCAGTTTGAAGATCAAAACAATCTAAAACAAATGAAATAGTCTAAGAGAATATATGTGCCTATATTAGGCCTTTCCCATCTTGCCAAGCAGGAAAAGGCACTCAAGATTCCCATGGAGCCCACATAAGCAGAATATAAGTTTCCTGTGGCTGGTTAAATAATCTATACCATCTTTCCATTTGGCTGTCTGCCCAGAGCCACAGACATATTTTATTAATACCTTTATAATAACTGTATGTTGAACTCTCTATCTGGAGCCACAGACATACATAATTAATACCTGTTCAAAGTAGGCAATGGTTATCGCTGCACTCTCTACTCTAGAGTCAGTGGCTAATATTCCCTATCCTAGTTCAAATTAAAACAATCCAAAACAAATAAAGTAAACTAAAATATTGTATGTGTCTATACTTAGGCCTTTCCTATGTTGCCAAGAGGATATAAAACCCAATATTCCCATGGAGCCCAGGTTAGACAGAATATGAGTATTCTACAAAGCATGTAAAGCAATTTTACACCATCTTATGGTTCGGCTCTCTACCTAGAGCAGCAAACTTAATTCTTTTCCTCTCTCATAGCAGCCTGTAATTTACCATAGTACGGGACCTCAGGGCTGCCAACACTTTCTTTGTTTCAACTTACCCCCACTCTTGAGTCACATGACTCCTTTTTAGCACTACCCAGTTACTCAATAAAATAAAATAAAATAAAATAAAATAAAATAAAATAAAACTCTAACTCTCAGGCTAACAATCTTAAATTTCCAGTGAATTCTTCTTGCCCAGCCAATACATTGGTTCTTGGCCATCTCTAGCTCTTCCTTTCTGAATGCTCATGGAACTCAGCATCAGTTCACATCAGCATCAAATAATTTATGCTGTAAAGAAAGTTATAACATGATTAAAAAGACTATGGGGATCAGAGACAAACACATATCTCTAAGGAACAATAATTCATCAATGACAAATTCCTATTCTGTTCCATGTACTATGAAGAAAGGAACCAAATTATGTACTTTATGTCTTTCTTTTCTTAAAACTTAAAATAAATAAAATTTCAAACCTATACATAAAAATTGCAAATATAGTACTATGCCATGTGATGTACCAATAAAAGCACATATTGTGATGATTACGTAAGGTTAGGATACTCATTTTCCTAAACACCTACTTATAGAACAATCACAAGAAGTAAAAAAGGGTGTTTACATTTTAATGCTAACAATTTGCTGAATAGAGACTCAACAATCAAAACTGGGAAATTCACAAGAGAGCTATTTAATTCTCCTCATTTCCCATGAAGACTTTCAGTTGTTCTAGACTCCAATGCAGAACTACATATTTCACTGATGTCTCTGTTTTCTTACTGTCCTTGGATATGCCACAGAATCTCCCTTTGTTCTTTATGACTTAAGGAAATTATAACTGTCTCATGTATTTTTATATTTCATATAATATTTTGTTAACAAAATCTATAATTCAGGCTATTTGCAGTAGGCTGACATTATGTGAGGTTCCCTCTCTGTATTTCTAGATCTCTCGGATATTTGTATGGCAATGGATATGAGTGCGTAATTTCCAAAGGATAATATACTTACTTCATGACTTAAGGTTTTAATTCTTAGATAAAAATATGTACCTTCATGGTGATAAAAAAATGATGTCTGGCCATGGGTAGGCACCAAACCATTACTGATGCTATGTTGTGCTTGCAGACAGGAGCTTACCATGGCTGTCCTATGAAAGGCTCTACCAACAGCTGACTGAGACAGATGCAGATTCTTACAGCCAAGCATTGGACTGAGGTCAGCGACCACTATGGAAGAGTTGGGGGTAGGATTGAAGGAGCTGAATGGGATGGGAACCCCATCGGAAGACCGGCAATATCAACTAACCTGGATCCCTGGGAGCTTCCAAAGACTAAGCCACCAACAGAAGAGCAAACATGGGCCTGTCCAAGGCCCCTGACATAGAAGACTGCCTTGTCTGGGCTCAATGGAAGATGATGTACCTAATCCTGTAGAGACTTGATGTCTCAGAGAAGGAGGATGCCCAGGGCTTGTAGGGAGCCTCCTCTCAGAGGAAAAGCAGAGGGAAGATGGGATGAAGAACTCTAGGAGGGAGGACTGGGAAAATTTTTTCAGAACATTGATGTGAAAATAAATTTGCATAAGCTAAGCAATAATGATGACTGGTAATATGTGAACCCCATGAAATACCCAAATCAAGCTAATTAACATAATATAATAGCATGGTTTATATAATGAGGATATTTAATACTTAATATTTAACATTTAATACTATTGTCAGTACCTGATTATTATTTTGATATTTTTATAGTTATTTCATAAAATATCCATCAACGTGAGCTTGCCTGCTATTTTCCATGCTTGATTTGAAGTTATACTTTCTTACTAAAAATTAATGAAACAAAGTAGTATTCTGGATACATACTACCAAGGGTTACTGGCATCGAGATATCTTATTCAGAATATTACTCTAGGTCACATGCTTTGGGTCTTGATCACCAAATTTTGCCACTATTTGGTAAAGATAGTGTGTGAATCTGACAATATAATGCATATCCTCAAGCTTTCACTCACTGTGTTTGACATTCATCAATAGATCTTGCTTACAGTGACTATCACTGTAGTATTTGCCTAAATGTACTCTGTTTTTCTTCATTTGTGTTATTAATTGAATTATTGATAGGAAAGACTTATTCTCAACCCTTACTTATTCAAATATTAGTGTTTATACCTCCACGGACTCTGGGACATTATTTTTACATTGTAGGTTATGACCCAATTAATCTTTTGTTCTTTAATGGCTTAAACCGTTCTAGCTCTGGCCCTGGGAAGTTCTTACTCTTAATTCCAATATCCCTTCAACATTCCCTTTTCAAAACATTTTTGTTGCTGTTTTTGTTTGTTTTTTTTTGTTGTTGTTCTGACACAAAAAGAAAGGTGTATCAAGTTCATCATGTACTATTTTGGTCCTGGCCTTAGAACAAGCCACTTCCTCTAGTAATAACACTTCTTTTATTTGGAGAATGGTATTTGGATTTGGGAAACAAATAGACTATGGAGTATGCTCACTTCCATTTGGGTACTAGTGTTTAGGTTATATCAATTGTCAGATCTAGGATATACGTGAAAACATGTATCTGATTTTTTTTTTTTTTTTTTTTTT